>JBAMBR010005383.1:0-12065 GCA_037044475.1 Zaprionus obscuricornis | reverse complement strand
AAAAAATATTTTAAACTATTTTCAACAATGTGTTAATTTTTTTATCACATATTTTCAGAATTTTTTTAAACACTTTTTATATTTCGAATATTATTAAATTTTTTCTTTATTTTTTTAATTTTTCCTAAATAAGTTTTTACCTGAAAGTTATAAATAAAATATCAAAAAATAAAATAAAAATATTTTAAATTATTTTCGAGTATATTTCAATTATTTTTTAGATTTTTTTAAACACTGTTTATATTTCTAATATTATAAAATTTTTTCTTCTCAATATTAGTGTATTCAGCAATTCGTTTTTATTTTATTTTAAGTGTTGATTTTGTTATTCGTATTGAATTATAGTCAAATGCACTTGAGAATTAACATTTGGAATGCTTTAACAACTGACCAAGTTGGCATTTAATTGAATTGGCAACATACTTATGCAAATATCGACAACGTAGCTCAGACACAGACACAGACACAGACTTGAACAGCGACTCAAACTCAAAGCTACGTTTCGAGCTTGACCACCAAAAAAAAAAACGAAGCGGCACTTGCATTGCCTGACAATTTGCATAGAATGACGCGTATGTTGAAAGATTCGTAAGATTCGTATAGTGTTTTTTTTATTTTTTTGTTTAAACTTGATTTGCATTGTGAAGGTTATGGCAAGGTTAAAGGGAAATTGTCGCTGACAGTTGAAGTATTGACAATAATTTATAAATTAAAGCGCAAAAATTACATTAAAATGAGTTTCAAATGTTTTTTTTTTGATGAAGTAGAAGCTGCTGCAGCAGCAGCAGTAGAGAATGTTAACAACAAAAAAAAAAGTGCAGATACATCCGCAAAGCCTTTCCAAGAAGAAGAAGAAGAGAGAAAAAAAAGTTGCTGCTGCTGTTGCTGCCCGCTGACTGATGTTAATAAGGCGTCTCATAAATTATCAGCGAAACGTGCTGAGAGGCGATGAAGTAGCTGCCAATGCAGCCGTTGACAAGAGTAGCAGCTAAACAGTCAACAGTCAACAGCTAACAGCAAACAGCCAACGGGCAAGAGGCAACAACTTGCAACTCTTGCAACAACTTCAACATCATTGATTTTGTTGTTGTCTTGACATATGCAATGGCGCGCACAAAAAAATTTACATTGCATTTAGACGGATGCGACAAGGTAGCACACTATAGTTTCATCATCATTATGATGATCAAGCTGATGATGCTGTTGATGAGATGCGGCTGGCTGGCTGGCTGGCTGGCACGCACAACAAACAGTCTCTGCAGGCGAAGTAGGGGGAAGCTTTGCTTGCCACTATTAACGTGACAATTTGTGATTTGTGCTCGAATCCCGGGCCCGGGCTCGGGAGCCTGCAATGCAATGAAGACTGACTGGCTGACTCTTTGGTATTTAGAATTTCTTTGTACGCATCCTGTTTGTCACAGCGGAGATGGAAACCCAATGCCATCATCAGCATTGTTGCTGCTGCTACGGCTGCTGCTGCTGTTTTGTTGGCCGACGATGACTGCATTTAGATTACGGAATTATTTAAAATATTTTATTAAATGCACAAACAGTTTACAATTCTTTTTCTATGTCTTACTCCCGCTCTTCTCTCCCTCTCTCTCACTCTCTTTGTGTTTCTCGCCTTCACAACGGGGTATTAATTATATAAATTATTCAAAAGTTTTGCGCTTAATGAATGTGAAATTGCAGCTAAACTAAATGCTAGAAATGCAATATTTTTTTTTCTATTCTTTTTTTTTTTTTATTTCCTTCTACAGTCAGTCACAATAATGTCAATGCACACAAGCGCCATCTGGCGTATAGTTGCAAAGTCTAGGCAGGGGTTGGAAGTGTACTAAAAAAAAAAATAAATTTTCTTCCATTTATGCAAAATTACTATTGGAAGTTAAAGGGTTGCGTTTTTTTATTTATTTTTTTTTTTTTTGTATGAAGGGTTGCTCAGTAGCTGCTTGACTTTTTTTACAGCTAAATTTCAGTTACAAAAAATTGTCAGCAGTGAAAGGAACGTAGCGGAAAAGTGCAGGAAATACAAAAAAAAATTTTTGATAAATTCAAAAATATATTTTGAAAAGCTGCTAAAATTTGTGAGAAATAAGTAAAAATTCAATGAAATTTATGTTGAAAAAATTTTAATAATTTATTTTTTCTTACAGGTAACATTACAACAGATAATTTTGGCTTACTGCTTTAAAGGTAAATATTAAAATAAATTATTAAAAAAATATTAGCAAAAAATTGTCAAATACAAAAAAAAATTTTAATAAATTAAAAAATATATTTTGAAAAGCTGCTAAAATTTGTGAGAAATAAGTAAAAAATTCAATGAAATTTATATTGAAAAAATGTTAATAATTTATTTTTTCTTACAGGTAACATTACAACAGATAATTTTGGCTTATTGCTTTAAAGGTAAATATTAAAATAAATTATTAAAAAATATTAGCAAAATATTGTCAAATATTAAAACTGAAATTTTGATAAGCTCTTCAAGCGTATTGCTTCAGCACAATTATTTAAATTTTCATGTTGAAAATCAGCTCGAGCTATGCTCTGCCACGTTTCTGTGTCAAAATAACAATAACAATAATCCAAAAAAAATAATCCAAAGCCTCAAGTCTAACACGCTGCCAAGCCTTAGCCATGTTAATAAGTCAGCATTGTTTGAACACGCGCTCAAGAGTTTCAATTTAAATATTTTCTTTACCAAACATGCAGAGCAACAGCTTTAGGCCACGCTTTGCCTTTCAGCTGATTTTCAAAAAATTTTTTTTTTATTTTTTGTTGGTCATAGAAATCTTTAAACAGATTTGATATTTTTTTATTTTGGCATATCATTTCCGTTTTGTGTCTGTAAGCGTTAGAAGTGGTGAGAGAGGTAGAGGGAGCGATGAAATAAGCGAAGACAAGGCAACTTGACAAATTAGACAAATAGAAAACATGTCAAAGAACTGAGCTGCATGCTCAATTAAGCCGCTTGACAGGCCGCACATCAACACAGCAGCACAACAGCTCTGACTCTATCTCTAGTTTCAGCATCAGCATCAGCAACAGAAACAGCAACAGCTTCAGTAACAACAACAACAAACACTACAAAGCCTAAGATCAGTAAGCTGATATTGTTCAGCAAGACTGTTTGACTAGTGAAATACCCTGTAATTGCATACAAATTATTAAATGAATGTTTCTTATTGCTCTAAATTGCATAAAATCGAAAGCAGCTGAATCGGAATACTATATAATATGCTTTATCATAGAAGCGATCGGCTGAAAATTAAAGCTTTATATGAAAAACTTCGCTGTCTTAGAAATGAACGTTCGCCAGTTCAAGCTTTGTATGAAAAACATTTTTATATGTAAAGATATACCATTGAAACTTGGGAAATTTATGTTTAGTAATGATAAACAGCTGTCTGTCAAATTTGGTGACAAATCGTAGCACTATAACATATAGCTGCCATAGAAAAAATCTATTGAAAATTAAGTTTTTGTATGAAGAAATTTTTTATTTGTATTAAAATGCGGCTTAAACTTTTAGGATTTACGTTTAATAAGAACTAATACATGTCAGCAAAGTTTAGGCCAGATAGCACTTCATTAACATATAGCTACCATAGTAATCAACAGTTGAAAATCATAACTTTGTATGGAAAATTTCTCTATTTGTCAAGCTTTCCCACTGAAACTTAATGGATATAAGTTTAGTATTGCTTAAAAATTGTCTGTTAAATTTGATGCATATCGAATCACTATATCTATATAGTATCTATCATATAGTCACCATATACTCATCATATAGACATCGTATAGTTACTATAGAAATTCTCCCAATTTTTACCAACTAAAGATACAATATACCCAACAGTGAAAATGTTATTTACATGGCAACTGCAGCAGTAGCAGCAGCAGCAGCTGCTAGCAGCCACACGCACACGCATAGACACTTAACTCTGCCACGTCATGTTTGAACTGCGTAAGACCAGAGGTTCGTGCCCCAAGGCACAACGCTAATTAGAATAAAGCCGACAACTTGTTGTCTACTACAGCAAAAAAAAAAAATAGAAAAAAAAATAACAAAAATCTTTAAAGTAGAAAAACTGTTTATTCATGGCTTAAACGCAATTAACAATTAACCAAAAATATTTGTTAGGCCCTACGTTGAGAAGAAGAAGCAGCAGCAGTAGTAGTAGAAGAAGAAGAAGAAAACATAAATATGAAAAATAACAACATTTAAATTCGTTTAATTTCACAGCTTGCGATATTGATCGCAACGCTTGTATACAATGAAAAGAGAGAAAAAAAAAGGTCGAGTCATGGGATCGAATCGATTGTGAAAGGTGCCTTGTGATCTTCAATCTTCAAGTCTGCAGTTGTCTGTAGTGTCTCTCTCTCTGTGTGTGTGTGTGTGTCTGTTGGTTGGCTTCCGTTTTGAGTTCAGTTTGTGGCCCCAATAGAATTCAAACACCTTTGGTCGCCAGACAACTGTCTCAAACTGTCGCCTGATCTGTCTGTCTGTCTTTCTGTGCTGGTAATCAAAATCCTTTTATAGCATTTACATAGCAGCACATACAAACTAAGCAATGCCTCTGCCCATTGGCTACTTTTTCTTCTACTTCTCTCTTTGCTTTCTTCTTCTTCTTCCTCTTCTTCATTATCTGCTTCATTGAGATACTAGAGTAGACGTTGAGGGGGAAGCATAGTGGCATAGACAGTGGGGCGTTAGGCAAACTGCGTTGACAGGCAACATACACAGTGATCGTGGGAAAATGATCGATTTCATTGCACTATGATTTGGGAGAGTTGCGTTGCAGTTGCCGTTTTGCTAGCCACTTGCCACTTGCCGCTAGTCGTTGCCATTTGCCGTTGACCGTTGCGATGCAATCGGTGATCGGGTCTACATGACATCGAACATGCCAGCAACGTGCCACGCAACTGGCAACCGGCAAACTTGTAACTTACAACAACCAGCAACTAGCAACTATCAACTATCAACTGTGGCAACTGGCAATTGAAACGTGTTCATAAAGCAATTTTCGACTTTTTTTTTTTTTTGTTTCGTTTTTTATAACATATCACAAAATGGTCTTCAGCATTTAGTCAACTTTTTTTTTTCTACGTATTATTATTATTTTTTTTTCTCTATTCGTTTTGTTGTTCGCCCGTTTGACAGATTGTTGCCAATTTTTGTGGGGGGTCACTTTTGAATATTGATGTGATGAATGACCGTGAATATACTTGTATATATGTATATATTTTTTTTTTTATTTAGCAAACTTCAAGCAAAATCATAATATAATTTATGGCAAATTTAATTGTTCAAGATTTAATGATTTATTTTTTTAAATTATATGCGTTGACATTTATATTTTTAAATTTGCAATTTAAAAATATTTTATTAAAATTTTTGAAAAATTTTATAAATGTCGAAACTTTAAAATTTTCAATAAATATTAAGAAATTTTTTTTTTTATTTATTTATTTTATTATTTTTAGGAATTTTATGGCATACAAATTTATTGATTTTATTTAAAGAAAAATCAATTTTATTTTTATTGATTTCATAATTAACAATTTTTTTTTCTACAAATTTGTTGATTTTATAATTTCAAAATTTATTGATTTTATAATTAAAAATTTTTTCTACAAATTTTTAGATTTTATAACTTCAAAATTTATTGAATTTATAATTAAAAATATTAAAAAAAATTGTATATTTTCAAGATTTTTAAATTCCTTATAAAGCATAATTTATTTGCCTTGTGCTAGAATTTATTTTATATTTTATTTTAAAAGATTTTTTTTTATTTTAATATTTTTTAATTGCCATGCATTAATTTATTCGACTTTTTTTTTAATTTTTTTCTAATTTATTTCAATTTATTTTTTTTATTTTTTTTTTTTGTTTAACGAACTTTAAGCAAAATCATAATATAATTTATGGCAAATTTAATTGTTCAAGATTTAATGATTTATTTTTTAATTTATATGCGTTGACATTTATATTGTTAAATTTAAATAAATTTAAAAATATTTTATTGAAATTTTTCAAAAACGAATCTTAAAAATTTTCAATAAATATTTAAATAAATTTATTGATATTTTTTTTATATTTTTTTATGAATTTTATTGCATAAAAAATTTTTTCTACAAATTTGTTGATTTTATAATTTCAAAATTTATTGAATTTATAATAACAAATATTAAAAAAAAATTGTATTGGAAGCATTTTTAAATTGCATAATAATCAACAACTCTTTGACTTGGTCAATTCCAGTTTTTTTTTCGTTTTATTTATTTGTTTTTCTCTTTTATTTTCTTGCCTCTTCCTCTTGAAGGCGGTGCGCACGTTAATCCATTTAATCCGTTTTTGGCATTAGTTTAGACAACTTGACTGCAATCAAATAAAAAAAAAAAAATTCGAATATCATAATTGCATTACATTACGTTTTTTTTTGCCATAGAAAATAAACAAAAAAATAAATTGAAATAAATTAGTAAAAAAAAATTGAATAAATTAATGTTTGGCAATTAAAAAATATTAAAATAAAAAAAATATATTTTAAAATGTTATATGAAATAAATTCTAGCACAAGGCAAATAAATTATGCTTTATAAGGAATTTAAAAATCTTGAAAATATACAATTTTTTTTTTTTAATATTTGTTAATTATAAAATCAATAAATTTTGAAATTATAAAATCAACAAATTTGTAGAAAAAATTTTTAATTATGAAATAAATAAAAATAAATTTTATTTTATCAATAATTTTTTATGCAATAAAATTCATAAAAAAAAATATAAAAAAAATATCAATAAATTTATTTAAATATTTATTGAAAATTTTTAAGTTTCGTTTTTGAAAAATTTCAATAAAATATTTTTAAATTTATTTAAATTTAACAATATAAATGTCAACGCATATAAATTAAAAAATAAATCATTAAATCTTGAACAATTAAATTTGCCATAAATTATATTATGATTTTGCTTGAAGTTCGTTAAACAAAAAAAAAATAAATTGAAATAAATTAGAAAAAAATTAAAAAAAAAGTCGAATAAATTAATGCATGACAATTAAAAAATATTAAAATAAAAAAAAAAATCTTTTAAAATAAAACATAAAATAAATTCTAGCACAAGGCAAATAAATTATGCTTTATAAGGAATTTAAAAATCTTAAAAATTTACAATTTTTTTTTAAATATTTTTAATTATAAATTCAATAAATTTTGAAATTATAAAAATTTGTAGAAAAAAAAATTGTTGATTATGAAATCAATAAAAATAAAATTGATTTTTCTTTAAATAAAATCAATAAATTTGTGTGCCATAAAATTCATAAAAATAATAAAATAAATAAATAAAAAAAAAATTTGTTAATATTTGTTCAAAATTTTAAAGTTTCTTAATTTATAAAATTTTTGAAAAATTTTAATAAAATATTTTTAAATTGCAAATTTAACAATATAAATGTCAACACATATAATTTAAAAAATAAATCATTAAATCTTGAACAATTAAATTTGCAATAAATTATATTATGATTTTGCTTGAAGTTTGCTAAACAAAAAAAAAATATATATATATATATATACAAGTATATTCACGGTCATTCATCACATCAATATTCAAAAGTGACCCCCCACAAAAATTGGCAACAATCTGTCAAACGGGCGAACAACAAAACGAATAGAGAAAAAAAAATAATAATAATACGTAGAAAAAAAAAAGTTGACTAAATGCTGAAGACCATTTTGTGATATGTTATAAAAAACGAAACAACAAAAAAAAAAAAGTCGAAAATTGCTTTATGAACACGTTTCAATTGCCAGTTGCCACAGTTGATAGTTGATAGTTGCTAGTTGCTGGTTGTTGTAAGTTACAAGTTTGCCGGTTGCCAGTTGCGTGGCACGTTGCTGGCATGTTCGATGTCATGTAGACCCGATCACCGATTGCATCGCAACGGTCAACGGCAAATGGCAACGACTAGCGGCAAGTGGCAAGTGGCTAGCAAAACGGCAACTGCAACGCAACTCTCCCAAATCATAGTGCAATGAAATCGATCATTTTCCCACGATCACTGTGTATGTTGCCTGTCAACGCAGTTTGCCTAACGCCCCACTGTCTATGCCACTATGCTTCCCCCTCAACGTCTACTCTAGTATCTCAATGAAGCAGATAATGAAGAAGAGGAAGAAGAAGAAGAAAGCAAAGAGAGAAGTAGAAGAAAAAGTAGCCAATGGGCAGAGGCATTGCTTAGTTTGTATGTGCTGCTATGTAAATGCTATAAAAGGATTTTGATTACCAGCACAGAAAGACAGACAGACAGATCAGGCGACAGTTTGAGACAGTTGTCTGGCGACCAAAGGTGTTTGAATTCTATTGGGGCCACAAACTGAACTCAAAACGGAAGCCAACCAACAGACACACACACACACACAGAGAGAGAGACACTACAGACAACTGCAGACTTGAAGTATTGAAGATCACAAGGCACCTTTCACAATCGATTCGATCCCATGACTCGACCTTTTTTTTTCTCTCTTTTCATTGTATAGAAGCGTTGCGATCAATATCGCAAGCTGTGAAATTAAACGAATTTAAATGTTGTTATTTTTCATATTTATGTTTTCTTCTTCTTCTACTACTACTACTGCTGCTGGTGCTGCTGCTTCTTCTCAACGTAGGGCCTAACAAATATTTTTGGTTAATTGTTAATTGCGTTTAAGCCATGAATAAACAGTTTTTCTACTTTAAAGATTTTTGTTATTTTTTTTTCTATTTTTTTTTTTTTTTTTGCTGTAGTAGACAACAAGTTGTCGGCTTTATTCTAATTAGCGTTGTGCCTTGGGGCACGAACCTCTGGTCTTACGCAGTTCAAACATGACGTGGCAGAGTTAAGTGTCTATGCGTGTGCGTGTGGCTGCTAGCAGCTGCTGCTGCTGCTACTGCTGCAGTTGCCATGTAAATAACATTTTCACTGTTGGGTATATTGTATCTTTAGTTGGTAAAAATTGGGAGAATTTCTATAGTAACTATACGATGTCTATATGATGAGTATATGGTGACTATATGATAGATACTATATAGATATAGTGATTCGATATGCATCAAATTTAACAGACAATTTTTAAGCAATACTAAACTTATATCCATTAAGTTTCAGTGGGAAAGCTTGACAAATAGAGAAATTTTCCATACAAAGTTATGATTTTCAACTGTTGATTACTATGGTAGCTATATGTTAATGAAGTGCTATCTGGCCTAAACTTTGCTGACATGTATTAGTTCTTATTAAACGTAAATCCTAAAAGTTTAAGCCGCATTTTAATACAAATAAAAAATTTCTTCATACAAAAACTTAATTTTCAATAGATTTTTTCTATGGCAGCTATATGTTATAGTGCTACGATTTTCACCAAATTTGACAGACAGCTGTTTATCATTACTAAACATAAATTTCCCAAGTTTCAATGGTATATCTTTACATATAAAAATGTTTTTCATACAAAGCTTGAACTGGCGAACGTTCATTTCTAAGACAGCGAAGTTTTTCATATAAAGCTTTAATTTTCAGCCGATCGCTTCTATGATAAAACATTTTATATATTATTCCGACTTTAGCTGCTGCCGATTTTATGCAATTTAAAGCCATAAGAAACATTCATTTAATATTTTTTATGCAATTACAGGGTATTTCAGTAGTCAAACAGTCTTGCTGAACAAAATCAGCTCACTGATCTTAGGCTTTGTAGTGTTTGTTGTTGTTGTTACTGAAGCTGTTGCTGTTGCTGTTGCTGATGCTGATGCTGAAACTAGAGATAGAGTCAGAGCTGTTGTGCTGCTGTGTTGATGTGCGGCCTGTCAAGCGGCTTAATTGAGCATGCAGCTCAGTTCTTTGACATGTTTTCTATTTGTCTAATTTGTCAAGTTGCCTTGTCTTCGCTTATTTCATTGCTCCCTCTACCTCTCTCACCACTTCTAACGCTTACAGACACAAAACGGAAATGATATGCCAAAATAAAAATATATCAAATCTGTTTAAAGATTTCTATGACCAACAAAAAAAAATATTTTGAAAATCAGCTGAAAGACAAAGCGTGGCCTAAAGCTGTTGCTCTGCATGTTTGGTAAAGAAAATATTTAAATTGAAACTCTTGAGCGCGTGTTCAAACAATGCTGACTTATTAACATGGCTAAGGATTGGCAGCGGGTTTGACTTGAGGCTTTGGATTATTTTTGTGGATTATTGTTATTGTTATTTTGACACAGAAACGTGGCAGAGCATAGCTCGAGCTGATTTTCAACATGGAAATTTAAATAATTGTGCTGAAGTAATGCGCTTGAAGAGCTTATCAAAATTTCAGTTTTAATATTTGATAATTTTTTGCTAATATTTTTTAATAAATTATTTTAATATTTACCTTTAAAGCAGTTAGCCAAAAGTATCTGTTGTAATGTTACCTGTAAAAAAAATAAATTATTAACATTTTTTCAATATAAATTTCATTGAATTTTTACTTATTTCTCACAACTTTACACTGTCAGCAGCATTTCAAAATATATTTTTGAATTAATCAAAAATTGTTTTTTGTATTTCCTGCACTTTTCCGCTACGTTCCTTTCACTGCAGACAATTTTTTGTAACTAAAATTCAACTGTAAAAAAAAATAAAGAAGCTACTGAGCAACCCTGCACACAAAAAAAAAATAAAAAAACGCAACCCTTTAACTTCCAATAGTAATTTTGCATAAATGGAAGAAAATTTATTTTTTTTTTAGTACACTTCCAACCCCTGCCTAGACTTTGCAATTATACGCCAGATGGCGCTTATGTGCATTGACATTATTGTGACTGACTGTAGAAGGAAATAAAAAAAAAAATAGAATAGAAAAAAAAAATATTGCATTTCTAGCATTTAGTTTAGCTGCAATTTCACATTCATTAAGCGCAAAACTTTTGAATAATTTATATAATTAATACCCCGTTGTGAAGGCGAGAAACACAAAGAGAGTGAGAGAGAGAGAGAGAGGGAGAGAGAGCGGGAGTAAGACATAGAAAAAGAATTGTAAACTGTTTGTGCATTTAATAAAATATTTTAAATAATTCCGTAATCTAAATGCAGTCATCGTCGGCCAACAAAACAGCAGCAGCAGCAACAATGCTGATGATGGCATTGGGTTTCCATCTCCGCTGTGACAAACAGGATGCGTACAAAGAAATTCTAAATACCAAAGAGTCAGCCAGTCAGTCTTCATTGCATTGCAGGCTCCTGAGCCCGGTCCCGGGATTCGAGCACAAATCACAAATTGTCACGTTAATAGTGGCAAGCAAAGCTTCCCCCTACTTCACCTGCAGAGACTGTTTGTTGTGCGTGCCAGCCAGCCAGCCGCATCTCATCAACAGCATCATCAGCTTGATCATCATAATGATGATGAAACTATAGTGTGCTACCTTGTCGCATCCGTCTAAATGCAATGTAAATTTTTTCTGTGTGTGGGCTCATTGCATATGTCAAGACAACAACAAAATCAATGATTTTGAAGTTGTTGCAAGAGTTGCAAGTTGTTGCCTCATGCCCGTTGGCTGTTAGCTGTTGACTGTTGACTGTTTAGCTGCTACTCTTGTCAACGGCTGCATCGGCAGTACTTCATCGCCTCTCAGCACGTTTCGCTGATAATTTACTAACGCCTGATGAACATCAGTCAGCGGGCAGCAACAGCAGCAGCAACTTTTTTTCTCCTTCTTCTGGAAGGCTTCTGCGGATGTATCTACATTTTTTTTTTTGTTTTCAACATTCTCTACTGCTGCCGTGCTGCTGCTGCAGCAGTTTCTACTCTCTCATCAAAAAACATTTGAAAATCATTTTAATGTAATTTTTGCGCTTTAATTTATAAATTATTGTCAATACTTCAGCTGTCAGCGACAATTTCCCTTTAACCTTGCCATAACCTTCACAATGCATATCAAGTTTAAACAAAAAAAAAAAGACTATACGAATCTTACGAATCTTTCAACATACGCGTCATTCTATGCAAATTGTCAGGCAATGCAAGTGCCGCTT
>JBAMBR010005379.1:0-92936 GCA_037044475.1 Zaprionus obscuricornis | reverse complement strand
TTCGATATGATGTTTAACGCATTGTCATTGTGTGCGACGTAGAGTTGACATAGCAGCGGGTTGCGGTCGACAAGCAGAAATGCAAGCATAGGAATGAAAAAGTAGATGAATAACGGGTATCGTTACGGGAATTGTGTGTGTCTGTCTGCGTGTGTAGAGACTCGCAGGGATGATAATGATAAGCGTATAAAACCATTAAGTGATTCCACTTAAATGAGCACGTTAGGATAAAAATTTGAGCTACGCGCTTCTCACAAGCTTCTTCTTCTCTCTTGTCGCTCGTTGAAAATAAAAAAAAAATGAATAGAATGAGATTTGCAAAAATGTAAAAGACAATGGAATACAAAATGTGTTTTTTTTTAGTATATTTGAAATAGAAAATTATTAGAACAAAATAAAAATAAAAATAATAGATAATAATATAAATATAATATAAACATAAAAATAATAATATATAAAAACAATATAAAGAAAATTTATCAAACAAAATAATTTATAAAATATTACAAAAATAAAAGAAAATTGTTATTTAATAGATTTTAAAAATATATTAAATAAAAATTTTTTCAACAAAATTATGAATAATTATTTTATTAAATAAAAATATTTATAAAATATATATACATTTTTTTATTTTATTTATTTATAATAAAGAAGGTTAACAAATGAATTCTTAACCTAATTATATATAATAAGCACTAGCTGCCAGGGCTTTCGGCTCGCTGTTTACCTAAGATGTCGATTAATTGATAAATATTATATACAGATATAAGCTTTATATTTTGTTTGACAGACCGATTTTTTTTATGTAGGAGAATATACTCCATATATAAATTTATTTCTACTTGATATTGAAAATAAATTCTATAAATTTCCAAGCTCCGATAATGCTAAAAAAAATTAAAAATTTATCCACAGTCACAGCTATTTATTTTCAATAAATTCAAGATAAATTTAGGTAACTTATGAATATGATAAAAATATAAAAATTTAATTTAAATAAAGGCTTTTTAATTATTTAAATAATAATGATTTAAAAAATATTTAATAATGATTTAATAATTGTTTAATAATGATTTAATAATTATTGAATAATTATTTAAAATTATTTAAAATGATTTAAAATAATTTAAAAAATATTTAAAATTGTGCAAAATTGTTTAAAAATATTTCAAATTATTTCAAATTATTTAAAATTATTTAAAATTATTAAAAATTATTAAAAATTATTAAAAATTATTAAAAATTATTAAAAATTATTAAAAATTATTAAAAATTATTAAAAATTATTAAAAATTATTAAAAATTATTAAAAATTATTAAAAATTATTAAAAATTATTAAAAATTATTAAAAATTATTAAAAATTATTAAAAATTAATAAAAATTAATAAAAATTATTAAAAATTATTAAAAATTATTAAAAATTATTCAAAATTATTTAAAATTATTAAAAATTATTCAAAATTATTCAAAATTATTCAAAATTATTCAAAATTATTGAAAATGATTTACAATTTTTTAAATTATAGAATAAATAACGAATTTAAATATACATTGCAATTATTGAAAATTTTAATGTAATATTGAAAATATTCACAAATTAATGGAAATCAAACATTTAATGGAATAATCAGAAACAACAAAGTTATTATTTACAATTTATTTGGAAATTAAAGAAGATAAAGAAAAAATACAATTTATTGATAAATTTACTGAAAATAATTGAACGTTACTGAATAATTATCGAGCTAACGCGCGACACGTAATGCATCATTAGCCTCGACAGACGAACTACAAACAATTGGACAAAACACACTGAAGATGGTATGATAATTGATCTAACATTCTCTCACATCATTGACACACACACAATGATAATATGTACTCGCTTTGCCATGAAACTCGTTTTGTATATGGCAAAGCGGAATCTAAACATTGTAAGTAGTGTGTAAATGTGTGCGCAGACAGACAGATAAATTATTCATTACCTGCTTAGTGTGTATCGTTTAATTGTTCAGTAGTTGGTAAATGTCGAGGCTGAATGTCAAACGTGTCGCGCGTTAGTCTCCGATAATTATTAAATGTACATTAATTTCCATTATTTTCAATAATATTCAATAATTTTCATTAATTTTCAATAATTTTCATTAATTTTCAATAATTGTAATAATTCTTAATAATTTTAATTTTCAATAATTGTAAATAATACTAAATAATTTTTAATTTTCCATAATTTTTAATTTCCATTAATTTTTAATTTTCAATATTCATTAATTTTCAATAATTGTAAAGAATTTTAAATTCAATAATTTTAAATAATTTAAAAAATTGTAAATCATTTTCAATAATTTTGAATAATTTTGAATAATTTTGAATAATTTTGAATAATTTTTAATAATTTTAAATAATTTTGAATAATTTTTAATAATTTTTAATAATTTTTAATAATTTTTATTAATTTTTATTAATTTTTAATAATTTTTAATAATTTTTAATAATTTTTAATAATTTTTAATAATTTTTAATAATTTTTAATAATTTTTAATAATTTTTAATAATTTTTAATAATTTTTAATAATTTTTAATAATTTTTAATAATTTTTAATAATTTTTAATAATTTTTAATAATTTTTAATAATTTTAAATAATTTTAAATAATTTGAAATAATTTGAAATATTTTTAAACAATTTTGCACAATTTTAAATATTTTTTAAATTATTTTAAATCATTTTAAATAATTTTAAATAATTTTCAATAATTTTAAATCATTTTAAACAATTTTAAATCATTTTAAATATTTTTTAAATCATTTTATTTAAATAATTAAAAAGCCTTTATTTAAATTAAATTTTTATATTTTTATCATATTCATAAGTTACCTAAATTTATCTTGAATTTATTGAAAATAAATACATTTTGCGCTAGTACTCATGACTCTATGACTCTATGACTTTTTGACTTTTCATCTTTAGGAGATTGATCCCCAAAAATTATTCAATTTAAGCAGAGTCAAGGGACAAGATTGGCTTGATGGCTGGCTGGCTGGCTCTTCCATGCAGAGAGTCGAAAGTCATCATTAAGATTGCCCGCCTTGTCGTTGTCATTTAACATTGTCGGCCATCATCTGTCTGTTATATTGTGCGTAAAGAGATAAGCGTTCAATTTCTTTTTTTTTTTTTTTTGCCTTTACCATGGAAACTGTTCATTTTTTTTTTTTGTTTTTTCTGTGTTGTGTTTGTCGACCCAACCATCGTCATCAGTCATTGGAATCGGCTGTTGCGACAGTTCACATTAACCATTATCAATTGCGAAATCGCCCAATTGTCATCGGTGTCGTCATTGAGCTCGGGCACGTTTGTCGGTTTTTGTTCTCTGTTCTCTGTGTTCTGTGTTCTCCGCATATCGCATTATATCTGCATTGTCACCTTGTTGGCCATTTAACGTGAAATAACACCGCCCCATTGGCATGGCCCACCGCCCCATGATCCCCCGCTGCCAGTGTTACGCAGCTACACCTACAGCTATAGCGCACATTTTTCCCTCCATATTTCCTGTCCTTCCATACAATTGTCCTGTCGTTTTGAGCATTTGCTGCTGGTTGCCATGTCGTGGTACACGCCTCGAGTCGACTACACGGATTTAAGCTGAACCTTTCCACCTCAACAGCAGGTAGCATCATCTGTCGCCTCACAGCTTTCGTCGCAGAAAAAGAAAAAAGAAATTGAACATTTCGTTTTTGTTTTCATTATTTTTTTTTTTTGGGTCGATTTATTTTTTTCTTTATTTATTTTTTGGCTCTATGTCTGCGGCGTGTGTTATTCAATTAGCGGCTGTGACTGTGGATAAATTTTTAATTTTTTTTTAGCATTATCGGAGCTTGGAAATTTATAGAATTTATTTTCAATATCAAGTAGAAATAAATTTTTATATATTTTATAAATTTTTTTATTTAATAAAATATTATTCATAATTTTGTTGAAATAATTTTTATTTAATATATTTTTAAAATCTATTAAATAACAATTTTCTTTAATTTTTGTAATATTTTATAAATTTTGATAAATCTTCTTTATATTATTTTTATATATTATTATTAATATTATTTTTATATATTATTATTAATATTATTTTTATATTATTTTTATATTATTATCTATTATTTTTATTTTTATTTATGTTTTGTTCTAATTATTTTCTATTTCCATTATACTAAAAAACACACTTTATATCCCATTGTCTTTTACATTTTTGCAAATCTCATTCTATTCATTTTTTTTTTATTTTCAACGAGCGACAAGAGAGAAGACGAAGCTTGTGAGAAGCGCGTAGAACAAATTTTTATCCTAACGTGCTCATTTAAGTGGAATCACTTAATGGTTTTATACGCTTATCATTATCATCCCTGCGAGTCTCTACATACACAGACACATAGACATACAATTCCCGTAACGATACCCGTTATTCATCTACTTTTTCATTCCTATGCTTGCATTTCTGCTTGTCGACCGCAACCCGCTGCTATGTCAACTCTACGTCGCACACAATGACAATGCGTTAAACATCATATCGAACTACTATGAACGCGACCTACTCGGCAACGTATTGCGTCGAGTGACGAGTTCCAGCACGCGACATCACATGGATTCAATCAAAATTCAAAGTGTACTGTATTTTTATCTGACGGATGTTTGGCTCGCTGTCAGCGGAAAATGTTTATGTCCACTCATTGTTTTAACGCGTTTGTTTTTCCCAACAGACACACACATACACACACACACACACACACATACATATCATGGCATACATATATATAAATGCATAATTTGTGCTCGCAATTGCTTCGTTGAACGTTTCAGTTTTTTTGCTTGCGTGACGAACCAGTGAAAAAAGTATGTGTGTATTTGCTGTGGGGTTCAGTTGGTAGATGAGGTAGAAAGTTCCCTTTGTCTTTCTGTGTGTGTGTGTGTGTGTGTGTATTTGTGTGTGATTTCGTGCAATGCCAAAGGTCGTTTGTGGCCCACAAATAAGGAAGTAATATGTCGCCGCTGCATGGCCATCAAAGCCAGACGTGAAAAATATTTCTTCACTCTGAGCTTGTCACCGACAGCAGCTTCAATTGTCCGTCCACCTTGCAGTACGTTCCACACTCCCCGCCATCCATCCCGCCACACCCACACATCTTGTTTTCGACCCATTTGCAATACTTGCGAATGACATAGTGGGGAAATGTTGAATGCTCCTTTTTTTTTGTGTTTTGTTTTGAGCATTGCTTACTTTATGCCATTGTCAACGATTGGGTATACACTGCAAAGTTGTTGGGCATATTTGTTCTTTCGTTGCTTTAAAATTAAAAATAAATAAAAATAAAAATAATTAAAGATAATTTAATATAATTATTATGATAATATAATTAATATAATTAATATAATTAATATAATTAATATAATTAATATAATTAATATAATTAATATAATTAATATAATTATTATAATTAATATAATTAATATAATTAATATAATTAATATAATTAATATAATTAATATAATTAATATAATTAATATAATTAATATAATTAATATAATTAATATAATTAATATAATTAATATATTTAATATAATTAATATAATTAATATAATTAATATAATTAATATAATTAATATAATTAATATAATTAATATAATTAATATAATTAATATAATTAATATAATTAATATAATTAATATAATTAATATAATTAATATAATTAATATAATTAATATAATTAATATAATTAATATAATTAATATAATTAATATAATTAATATAATTAATATAATTAATATAATTAATATAATTAATATAATTAATATAATTAATATAATTTATATTTTAAAATATTTAAATTTTATTTAGTTCTATGTCGTATAATATTATGACTGCAGGGTATAGAAGTTATTTTCAAATTCAAGCATTTGATTTATCTTCCGCTCGCCTTCCCGCTTCCCTCTCACACTCATGCTCATCTACTCCAAATTTCTTGCACTTATTTGCTACCCTCGAATGTCAAAAACACTGAATCGCATTTATTTTGAATGATTAATGACATAAAATTGGTCACATCATTGTGGTGTCTGCTTGTGTCTATTGTTGTGTGCGAGTGCGGGTGCGGATGGTTTTTTTTTTACTCTTATAATTTGTGTATATTTATTGACTTGAAATCGTTGTCACATTTTAAGTTTCGATCAAAATCAGCAGAGAAACAGTGTGTGTATGTGAATGTGAAGCGAGGAGAGGAGAAAAAAAAATAATTTTATTAATTTAATATACAAGAATTTCACTTGTCAAGTTGTCAACTTAATGTGTGTCGTTGACGTTTGTGAAAGTAAATGTGTAAAATTTTGTAGACTTGTTCACATTAGTTATAATACCATGCTACCGACGATAAGTTAGTTAGTGCATCAAAAGTTTGGCGACTTAACAACAAACTGATTTTATTTACAACACATGTTGTTGCAACATGCAACCAAGAGAAGCAACAAGAAAAATTATTCTCTTTACTTTTGACGACAAGTTGAACTGAACTTTTAAAGCAGTCGCGCGCTAGTATTATGTGTTTCTGAGGGTGTTACGTATCCCTATACTCCTCCCCGCACATCTATCACTATTTCTGCAACTGTTGGTTGTCCTTATTCTGAGATGCATCGCGAGGCTGTCAGTAACAACTTAGCTTACATTTAACTCTTGTGTCATGTGCACGTTGCCAAGCAAGCGAAAGCATAGGCAAAAGCTGCTGCATGTCAACAGCAGCAGCAGCAGCAAAACATAATGATAATGAAAGCACATACGCCTAGCCCTATGAGAAGTACTTACAACTTAGCATATAGCTAAATCTCTTTATGATTATTTTTAGTCATATTATAAAGAGAATTTCGTAAACAAAGTGAAATTTTTAATACAGAAAAATAAAAATATATTAAAAAAGAAAATGTATTAAATAATTAAAATAAATGAAAATATTGAAAGCTTTAAAATGTTGACTGTTCATATTTTGGCAGCCTTAAAATGAAGTATTATTTTTTATTATTATTTATATTTCAAGTGCAACTTAATCAACAACACTTTGTATTAAAGTTACAAAATATATTTATTTCACAGTGTTTGCTGTTTAGCAAACTTGTCTGACAATGGTAAATGATCAACATTAGAGTGTTTGCGTGTGTGTGTGTGTTTGAGTGTGTAACTTTGGCATTGTCTATCCCCATCAAGTGGAAATGAACAAGAACAGAAGGCAACAATTAAATATAGCACCGGCACAGGACACACACATACATATATACAGCAGCAGCAGCAGGCAGCAAACAGCAAGCAAGCAGCAAACAATTGGCAAACAAGAATCAAGTCAAACAGCAGTCAAACAACAAACTTTTCACACACACTAACACACACACACACACAGACATACACACATGTGCGTATTGTATGTTAGTAATCCCTCTTAACTGTCCAACAGACAAAACAACAAAAATTGCGTTAGAAATTTATCCATTTATTCACACCCCGAGAAACCAAAAAAGTAAAGGACTATAACAAGAGGACAGTGGAAAGTATCCTTAAATCCAAACGCACATTTTGCGATATTATAACACACAATAGTCGCGCGGCACTTTTCATTAGCAGTCACACTTTGCCAATATATACAGGCAGAGTATAAGTGTGTGTGAGAGTGTGTAACTGCTTGAAAGTGTGATGTTGGGGGAAGTGTGGAAAAAAAAAGTATCTATAAAATGTCTTGGCCTTGTCCCAGAGTTTTACTTCTTCTTACATTTTGTGGCGCCTTTGTTGCAGTTATTAACCCTTAACCACATATAACATTTATTATCCACATTGTCGCACACAAGGGCCAAACAAAGTCGCCAGCGTTAAGCTGACAATGACATTTTCTTTTCTTTTTTTTTCACTATACTCTTTCCCTTTTTTGCTCTATTGTGCGCGCTGTCTCTTTCTCTTTCTATGTCGCTGTCTCTCTCATTCCATCAATTTATTTCAGTTGATTGTATTTTGTAAGGAGCTTTTGGTCTGTGGTTTATCGCTTTTAATTTGTCGCCGCGAGTTTTTGGGCTCGTTAAGTTTCTTTCTCATTTTCTCTCTCACACTTTCTCTCTTCATCTGTCTTACTTTCTCGTGCGTTTTCTGTTCTTTTTTTTTTTTTTTTGGGTCCTTTGTGAATGAATTTGCTGGCAATAATTGGCTGTGCAGCACAAGGCCAACAGAATTAGTGATTTCTTTTGAAGACGCAAGTTCGTTTAGTATATTCTATATACTATATATGTATATTTATATATATATATATATATATATACAACATGTTGAATGCACAGATTTTTCTTATTTTTTTCTTCCCTTCGTCTTTTGTCTTTTCATTAATTAGCTGTGCAACATTTTAGGCAAACACTTCATTAAGAATTTATAGCCAGCAAGAGAAAATTAACTGAAATTTAACTGTATTTTAGTATTAATTATACGCTTTAATTATGATTGCAGAGTTACTATTTAATATTTATAATATCTAAATATAACAATATTCAAATGTGACTGCATATAGTATAGCATATAGAGTCTTGATTGATTCATAGAATCGACTTGCTGCATGTGCTGACGGACTAACTTGGAATATAGTATGTTCTGTGTCTCGTGCTACTATTCTATGCTACGATGGCATGTACATAGCTTATTCTACTGTTCAGCTATCCTGCAAGTATTATTACGTTCGCAATTTTAATATAGAAGTTATTTAAGACATCGCGTTATCATCTGCTCTGTCTCGTCAATTTATGACAGGACTATAACTTTACTATAACTGCTACTTTATGATGCCTGTGCTAAAATTCAATTCATTATAGCAGCGGGTATATTAATTTAGTCCAGGAATTTGTTATGGCCCTTAGGACCTCACAAAGTATATATGTATGCTTGATCAGCATCAGCAGCAGGATCCAAATATGCATGGCCGTTCGTCCTTCTCTTTCAACCAAAACATGTCTCCCAGTTTTAAAGCTGTATATAAGTCAGAAACGGCCGGATCGGAGCTATGCATCACATAGCTACCATAGGAAATTCAGTTCCAAGAGAGTGTTTTTTCCATGTTTGTTAAGTTAGTTGGCTGAAATTTATAGGATTTGAGTTTATTGACGATCTAAACGTCTCATGTAAATTTGGTCAAAATCGGAACACTATATCATATAGCTGCCATAGTAACGATAGGTCCGAAATTAAGTTATTGTATGTAAAACTTTTTTGTTTAATAAGCTATCTGGCTAAAACTTACAAGATAAGCGTTTAGTGGTGACATATACGTCTCCTATAAATTTGGTCAAAATCGGAACTACTATATCATATAGCTGCCATAGTAACGATAGGTCCGAAATTAAGTTATTGTATGTAAAACTTTTTTGTTTAGTGAAGCTATACTGGCTAAAACTTACAAGATATGCGTTTAGTGTTGACATTTACGTCTCATATAAATTTGGTTTAAATCTGAACCACTATATCATATAGCTACCATAGAAACTATCGGCTAATAATTGAGTTTTTGTATGAAAAGTTTTCTTCCAAGGCTCCAAGGGTATGAAATCTTCGGCCCATCGAAGATAACTTTGCTGTTTCTTGTGTTATATTTCTTACTAACTTGACTAAAAATACTGCTGTCAATCTTACATTCTATCAATGTCTATCTATCAATCTTAACCTCAACTGTCAGTTGTGAGTGTATAAGAAAAATTGTATACAAAATTATTTTTGATTAACTAAAGTTACAATCTGTTATAATAATAACAATAACAAATAAGAATAGTTACCTCCACTAACCATCAACATCACCATCACCACCACAACAACAACAATAGCAATAACAACAATAACAATAGCAACAATAAAAGTAAGAACAGCAATTGTGTAAAAAGATGTCGGAAGTTGATAGCACATTGGCTCGATTACGTGCTCGACTACAGGAGCGAGATCTTAAGTTGTGGGAGGAGCCATATTATGTGGAAAATGTTGGCAAAATCGATGCGTCCTTGAACCAATTGTCTGTAGAACTTAGCAAAGAGATGCGTATCAGTGAAACAAGTTGTAAGAAGGCATTACTTGAACTGCAGGAAACCGCATTGCGTAAACTTGCAGCAAGGCGTCAATTTAATGAGACGGGCGTGGCTACGTTTCATATACGTTGTATTGATTGTCATGGTGGCACTGCCAACAAGCTAGAGGTAAAATGTCCACTAACTGAACTTGGTCAAAATTTGCAACGTCAGATTGCCAATCAATTGAAATTGAATGAAGCAACGCATGTGAAATGCATTTCAGCTGGACGTGTTGTAGCACCCGAGGCAACATTGCAAGCACAAGGATTGAAGAACAATCAACAGTTGCTCGTTATTGTCGGACAAGATGATGGACGTAGTCAGGCACTTTATGAACGTATACGACAAATACAACATGATGTTGAAATGGTTGTTGATGCTGATCAACGTTTTGTTGAAATTGAAGATCAAGATGGTAATGCTATGTTTTTACCACCAAATGAAAATCGTTCTCTGCTCATTGGCATGGGATTATGTGAGAAAGGACGTGCAGCAATGCGACGTGAACATTATGATGAAGCATTAATATTATTTCTAGAATCTGATGAAAAATTTAGTAATTGCAATTCAAAATTTCTGGATTCTGTTGATAATTATGCTCTATTAAATCTGGATATTGTTTGGTGTTATCTATGCCTTAAAAATATTACACAATTACCGGATGCTCAACGTCGTTTGGATCATTGTGAGCGTATCTTTCATCGTAGTTATGGTGAAAATTATAGTCGTTTATATGCACTTAAAGGTACAAATTGTCCAGAACGTGCACTTATCATGCGTTTACAGTTACTTCAAGGTGTCATATTATTCCATTCAAATCGTCGTTCAGAGGCCAAAGAACGTTTGGATGCAGCAGCAAAAGCATTAAGGGAATTAAAAGTAGATCCAGAAAAATTAACATTACTTATTGAAATGGGATTTACTATATGTGATGCACGTTTAGCATTACGTTCCAGTAATGGAAATATTGATCATGCTGTACATTTCATACAACAAAGGCAACAACAAATGCAAACGGCACGTTTAAATTCAGATTCAGAACGTGAATTAAATCGTCGTTTGGCACAATTGCAGGTTGGCAATAATGAAGATGATTGGGTGCATCCTCGTAGTGTTTGTCGTCTCATGGAATTGGGCTATGAGCGATCATTGGTTGTGGAAGCCCTACGACGTACCGATAATAATTTGGATCGTAGTCTTAATCTTTTACAATCACATACGGATGAATTACGACGAAATTTGCCAGCAACTGTCACGGCGGATGATCAAAAGTTATATACATTACGTGAATTGGGTTTTCAAGTGCCAATAGCACGTGCTGCACTTGAGACAACACACAATGATATTGATCGTGCTGTGGAATTTCTACTTAAGAGTTTGCCAAATGAAAAGGAATTACATCGTATCATTGAAAACATGTCAAAATTGGCTGGACCACAACAACAATCTGATAGAGCTGCAACATCATCATCATCAACATCATCAGCAGCAGCATCGTCATCGGCACAAGCGCCGACGGCATCCTTTAATCTAACATCCAGTAAATTGGCATTAATACAATCTGTATTGGAGAAGGCGGAAACTGAAATGGAATCATATAATGCCTATAAACGATTTAATGCGGATTTACCTGAAAATGAACAGGACTATTTGGATTTGCCGTTAGATCAGGAGGAACGAATACTTATTGAGTATAGACAATTATTAGAATGTTAAAACTTCTAAATCATTTTGCAATTTTAGTTATATTCAAACAGAAAAAAAGAAATAGAAAATATAGAGGACAAAGTTTTTATGAATAATTTAATAAGCCGTAAGAGCTACAGGGAAAATGCATTAAATGCAGATATTAACGGATAAATTAAATAGGATTTGACATACTTTAGAATATATTGATATATACAATACTGACTACATTGAAAGATATATGCATAAAAAGTTATACATTTTTGTAAATTCAAATAAATTGTATAGTTTTACATAGTGAAATAAACTGAATGTATAAAAATAATAATAAAAATGTATTAAAATATATATGTATATATAAAAAAATAAATCTATTTAAAAATATATTAAAATATTTAATATACAAATATTTACAAAATATAAAAAGTATTTAAATATATTAAAAAATGTAAAGTATTTAAATATATTTTATATATATTTAATTTATTTAAATTTATTTAATATATATTTAAAGTATTTAAATATATTTAAAAACATAAAAAATAATATATTTAAAAATATTCAAAAAGTATTTAAAAAAATAAAAGTATTTAAGTATATTATATATATTTAAAAAAAATATAAAAGTATTTAAATATATTTAAAAACATTCAAAAATATAAAAAATATTTGAATATAGTTAAAAAACATTCAGAAAGTATTTAAATATATTTAAAAACATAAAAAAAATATTTAAATATATTTAAAAACATTCAAAAAGTATTTAAATATATTTAAAAAAAAAAATATAAAAGTATTTAAATATATATATTTAAAAAATATAAAAGTATTTAAATATATATATTTAAAAAATATAAAAGTATTTAAATATATTTAAAAACATCCAAAAATATGAAACATTTAAAAATTATATACTTTATATGAAAAGTATTTAAATATATTTAAAAATATTAATATGGAAAAATAAGATTATATAAAAATATTTAAAAATACATAAAAATATTTAAATATAAAAATATTTAAAAATATAAAAAGTATTCAAAAATATAAAAAATATTTAAATATATTTGGCAATATAAAATATATAAAAAACATAAAATTAAATTAAAAATATTTAAAAAAAATATATATAAAAAAATATATAGAAAATATATAAATTTATATAAAAATATATATAAATTATTAAAAATATTTAAAAATATAAAATATATTTAAAGTATATACCATATATATATTTTATACTTTTCTATGCATATAAATATAAATATTAGTATATATAAAATACTAAACTATATATTTGTAAGTGTATAAAAATATATATGTACTAATATATACTAAAATTAATTATATAAAAAATACATAAATATAATTCACCACACAAATTATATAATAATTTAAAGAATTTATTAAATATATATTAGGAAAGCAATTGCTGAGAAATGTTTTTTTTGTTAGTATAACAAATCTTTTGTTCTTGTTTTGTTACTAAATTACTTGTTGTTACTGACAGACTAAGTCTAATACTTAATTAGCTTAAAATATTTTCTCATTATTCATATTTGTTTATGTTTTTCTAGTTTTAGCCTGCAACAGCAGTAATTAGTCATAATTTGTATGTGCTTCTGTTAAAGTCATACACACAAGGCCAAGCATAGATATATAGAAAGACACACACACACACACACACGTACACTCAGTGAAGCCCTGAAAATTATGCTATGCAATTTTTGCTGCTGTTGTGTTTACTCATGTGCATAAACATAACCGTTTTTACGGTATGCTTCTGTATGTGTGTGTGTGTGTGTGTAAGTGTATGTATGTGTTGTTGACTTTTGTGAAAATTAATAATTTTTCAACAACTTTCATCGCTGCTCTCACATCTCACCTCAACTGCCCCACCATAACGATCGTTGACGTGCAAATTCTGCACTTGATGGCCAAATAATTTGTCGTCTTTTTTTCTCTTTGTGTGTGTGTGTGTGATTGTGTGTGTTTGTGTATATGTATTCTGTTTCCATATCGTTAAACCTCAAATAAAGTTTAGTTTTTTGCATTGTTGTTGTTATTGTTATTGCTATATACGTCTGTGGCTGCGGTTGTTGATGTTGATTTCTTCTTACTCCTACTGCTACTTGTGTTGCGTAGATTTGTCATGCCATGTCGCACATTTTATTTTTGAGTAGCTGACATTTCACTTGACTTGCTTCGACTCCATGGGCTCTGACTTTATTCTCATTTCTCTTGAATTGGATTAAATCGTGCGTATGGCGTTTCTGTTAGAAGAAAAATTAAAGTAAACCAAACGAAACGAAACGAAACAAAATGAAAAAATAAAAAGAAAATAATTTTCTAAAGTGTTTTTTGTTTTATTTTGTTTTTTTTTTTTTTGTTTAGCTTTGACCAATCGCGCTTTCAAACATTTCAATTTGATGGCATACAAAACTCTTTCAAAAAAGAAAAAAATAAATAAAAAATAAAAAAAATAACTAAAACAAAAAATAAATAAATAAAAAAATAAAAAAGTAGTACGAAATTTTAGATACCCTTCAAATAAATATTTAAAAATATTTAAAAAAAATAATAAAGTAATAAAAATAAAATTAAATTTAGACTGAATTTTTAAAAATTAAAAGTAGGCTAAATAAAATTTAAAAATATTAAAAAAAAATAAAAAAAAATAAAATAAAATAAAATAAAATAAAAAAAATAAATAATAAATAAAAAAATAAAATTAAATTTAAATTGAATTTTTGTATAAATATTAAATTTTTTTTTTAATACAAAAAATAAATAAAATTAAATTTAAATTGAATTTTTGTATAAATATTATATTTTTTTTTTAATAAAAAATAAAATATTTTTCTATGTAATTTTTGATAGATGTATTGTATATATATATCGTATATTATAAGACAGTCAGTATACCCAAGAGCAAAAAATAAAAAATTAAGAGGTAGCTAAAAAAGCGACGCCTGTCGTAACATTTTTAAGTCTAAATGCAGGCTGCACATTTTTTTTTTGCCGCTGCTGCTGCTCATGCTTTGAGCTAACAAATTATGTTGCTAGGAAAAGAAAGAAAAAACGAAACGCAAAAATGTCAAAATGTTGGCAACAGCGGTTGCTAGCTGTTAGTTATAACTGAGCGGCAAGGGACTGCAGAGCTGGGGAGATGATGGGGGAGGGTTTCTATTTAGTAACGAAAATGAGCAGCGGCAGCAGCAGCAGTAGCGCTTAGACGGCGGCATATAACCAAGGACTTGCCGTGCCGTGCACATAGAAGAAGGGTTGACGTAAACAGTTGCAGAAGCAAACTGCAACAGCAGCAGCAGCAGCAGCAGCTATGGGGTTGGTAGTGTGGGCGTGGTAAATTTGTCGGGACGAGGGGGATGGTGAGACTATGTAGAGGCTGAGGCAGAGGCTGCATTCTCTGGCTGATTTCCGTCATTTGTTGTTGTTGCTGCTGTTGTTGTTACTGGCAGTTGCTGTTGCTATTGCTGTTGTCATCAACAGCTCGCAACATTATCATTGTAACTGCAAGTGTTGCTACTGCTGCTGTTGTTGCTGTGTCCTCATTATCGTTTGTTGCTTGCCATGCTTTTCTCATGTCTTTTGGCATTTTTACATTTGCTGTTGCACATTTCATTTTTTTTTTTTTATATGTATATACATGCATACATTTTTTTCTTTCTTTCTTTTTTTTTTTATCAAGTGGCAAGCGGCTGAACAACTTTAATGGTTTTGAAATGCACTTGAAAGATGCGACAGGAAAAGAATTTTTTCTTAATTTATTATAAGTATAAAAAAGTTGTTTTTTTTTTATTATTATTTCTTTTCGTACATTTTCATAATCATATTTATATATATCTAACACTGAAGCATTGCTGCATATATATTCAAAACTAAATTAAATCTGGATTTGCTATATTTACATTTACGCATCTGGCAAAGTATTTTTTTTTTTATTATTTTTTTTTTGGGATATAAAATTTAAAATCTTCAAAACTTTTTGCTTACACTATGTAAATTTAATTTTTTTTTTATCCGAAGTTTTTGCCCTACTGTTGTTTTTTTCTGCACTGCAGTTAATTAAAAGTAAATTTCTCTACTGTTGTTAGACAATGAAAAATGTAAGAATGAATGAAAAAAATTGCATAAATTACAAATTAGCTAAATCAAAATCATTTCCAACAGCGAGGGAGAAAACTCACTGTGAGAAAAACCCCAAAAGAAAGACTACAACTTATCAACAAGTTTTATGCCTTGCTCCTACCTCTCCCTCCATTCCTATACTCAACATTTACCATACTTATTTTTCATTCATTTTCGGACAGTTTGTCTGTGTGTGTGTGTATGTCTGTGGCAGCTGCAAAAAGAGCGTGCGACAAAAACTTTGTGTGCGTGCGTTATGTGCATGATGCGTCCACCCCTCGCCCTCGCCCCGCCTTGTGCTTAGAAAGTGAAAATAATGTAAATGATGAAATTATTTAATGATGCGGAAGTGCGTTGATAAGACAAGCGACAAATAATACTAACAACAAAATGTTGCACAGATTTAATACTCTTGTATCTTGGCCATGGCTATAACAAGATAAGCTAATGTCTTGCAAATTATTCTTATTTCATTTTCTGTTTTTACATAAATTTTCTTTTAATTAAATTTATTAAATATTATTTAAAATTTTAAAGAAAATTTAAAAATTACAAAAAAAAAAAAAAACAAAATAGTAAAAAATTTTTAATTAATTAATTTAATTTAATTAATTTTAATTTTATTAATTTTTAATTGAAGCTAATTTTGTATTTTTATATTAATTTTTTTTTTTATAAATTTAATATAAATTTTGCTGTAAGTGTATTTCAAACGTCGTTAATTTCCTTAAGAAATTTTTTCTTTCTTTTCGTCTTTAATATTTTCGTTTCTTTTTTTTCTATATTCCTTTTGCTTTTATAACAATGAAAGAAATATATAGAGAGAGTTGTGGTGGAAGCAGAAAAATAGAAAACGAAAGAAGAAAAAAAAACGAAAAAATTCATATAAAACTTTATGCAGTTTATTTTGGATTATTCAAGTGTTAAACAGCTGAGATCTCTATGTGGGGGCAAACAACAGCGAGTAGCAAAATCTTCGAAGCTCATCTGTTGCCACATTCTTCACTGTGTGAATCTATGAGGTTTTTGTTTTTTTTTTTTTTTGTGAGTGGAGGCTTCTAATGAGCGCGAGACGCATGTGGCAACTGTGACACTTTATGTGCTCATAAAACAGTTGACGAAGAAGAGCAACAGCAGCAGCAGTAGTAGTAGCAGTAGCAGAGCAACAAGCAGCAGCAGCAGTACCAGCAGCAGTAGCAGCAACGCAATTCAACAACAGTTCAAATTGAGAACATAACTTTACTGTAATTTACATACTCATTATGGAAAATTCTCTTACATTTTCTCTCTCTCTCTCGCTTTCGCTGTATATCTCTCGCTCAGCACTCGAAAAAAAAGCGTCAAATAAAAATTAAAATAAAAATAAAAATAAAAGAAAAATTAAAAAGAAAAAGACAATTTAATTAAATGTTGTCAACAATTTGTTGCATGTCACAAATTGAAATGTTTTCTCTCTCTCGCTCTCTCTCACTCGCACTTTGTTTCTATCTCTGTTTATGTTGTCTCATATATCGTTTCAAGAGCATCACAATTTCAATTCGTGCTGCCAAAGAGTTGTTGAAATTCTCTATTATAGCATGAAAAAAATATATACATATATGTGACATGTCAATGTGTGAAGAAGAGGAGGAAAGGGGGAGGGAAAGACTACCGTTGGCATTTCAATATATGTTATTTTGGGCGGAAAGCGCAAATATAGAGAGTTGACTCTAATGAAAACTGAAAATAACTTTTTCATTTTAATTTTTCTTTTTATTTTTTTTTTCTCAGTCAAGTATCGGCAATTTTTTAAGCACTATTAAAAAAGAAATCTTAAAAGTAGACTATATTTATTTTTGTTTTTAAAAGCATTTTTAAATCAATGAAAATTATTTAAAATTTAAAATATATATAATACACTTTACAGTTATTATTTTAGCATATTTAGCATACATATTACATATTAAATTAGCATACATATTAAATTTCATTTGCAATTTATAGTAGTAATTGTTTCTTTTTTTTTAACCAGACAACAAATTATACAAATACTAATTAACGTTTTTAATTAACACTCTCAAAATAATTCATTATATTGATATATTAATTATTCTCTTTTCTAGCAATTTTATTATTATTTTTTTTTTTTTTTTTGTAAGTTGAAATTCTGTTGCATAACAAATGAAAATATTTTGTAAATTGAAAACAAATTCAGGCAAATTATTGATTCAAGCGATTTATGAATTATAATTTGTAATTAAAAATTGATTGATTTTAAAGTAGTTTATAATAGTCAGTAATAAATTTTTATAGTGATGGCAGTAAATTTTATAGAGATAGTAGATTTTATACAGATAGTAGTAGATTTCATAGTAATAGTAGTGACAGTATTAGATTCTTAAACATTAGTAGAGAAATAATAGAAGTTTTTATAGAAATAGCAGAAGATTTTAAATATGGAAGTAGATTTTTTATAAAAAAAAGTAGTATATTTTTTATTATTTATTTTTATTATTTATTATTTATTTATTTTATTTTTATTTTTTATAAAAAAAAGTAGTAGATTTTTTTATAAAAAGAGTAGTAAATTTTTGTATAAAAATAGTAGTAGATTTTTTATTAAAATATTAAATAAATTAAAATAAAATTAAAATTAAAATATTTATTAAATTTATTAAAATAAAAATTGTAGGAGGTTATTTTTATAAAAATCTCCTAGATTTTTTATAAAAATAGTAATAGATTTCTATAAAAATTGTAGTAGTTTTTTTTTATTAAAATAGATTTTTTTTATAAAAAGAGTATTAGATTTTTATAAAAATAGTAGTAGATTTTTTTTAAAGATAGTAGTAGATTTTTTTAAAGATGGTAGTAGATTTGATAGAGATGGTAGTAGATTTGATAGAGTTGATGGTAGATTTCTATAAAAATAGTAGTAGATTTTATAAAAATAGTACTAGATTTTATAGAGATGGTAGTAGATTTTATAAATATAGTAGTAGATTTATTAATGACAGTATTATATTCTTAAATATTAGAAGAAGTTTTGATAAAAATAGCAGAAGTTTTTAAATATCGTAGTAGATTTTTTATTAGATTTTTATAAAAATAGTAGTAGATTTTTTTTTTTTAAATAGTTGTAGATTTTTATAAAAATAGTAGTCGAAATTAGAAATTTTTTTATAAAATTAAAAAATTTTTATAAAAATAGTTGTAAATTTTATAGAGATAGCACTTGCCTTAGTACCGACCGTAGTAGAGATTTAATATAGATAGTAGTAGATTTAGTAGTAAAACTAGTAGTATATTGTAGAAAAACAGTATTAGGATTTAGTAAACATTTTGAAATGAAATAGTTGCACATGCAACTAAATGTTGCTTTGTTGTTTGTTTGTTGTTTTTTGTGGCTCTCATACCTTTTGGAATTTATATTTCCACTCTGGCCTTGGCATTGAATGCTTAGTGTTGTATTTAGTTGCCATGAGGCATGTATATGTATATATGTATGTATCTGTGTGTGTTGGTGTTATGTCCAGCCGCAGTTTGTGGTCTTGTTGCAGCAGCAGCAGCATTGCATTCGCATTCGCATTCATTCATGCAACAGCATGTTGTTGTTATGCCATGCAGCACCTACATAAAATGCGCAAATGATGCGAGTTGCAAAATGACAAAACTGCAGGCGAGACGACATAATATAGTGAAGAGCATATAAAAAGATAGGAAAATAGAAGAAAGGGAAGGCGAGAGATGTAGAGAAAGAAAGAGAGAGGAGCTATTGCAGGAAAATGTAAAGGAAGAGTGTATCCATCCAAAACTGTCGCAGTCACAAATTTTCCGTCTGGCAAACAAACAAGTTCGAGAGGCATCCACAACAACAACAAGAACAGAAGCAACAACAACAATGGCAGCAATAACAATAACAGTAGTCGGTTGTAAAGTACAAGAGGCAACATTTGCTAATGACAAACATTGCAGTGACAGTAGAGGGCGTTGAGTCTGTATATACGTGTATGTGACTGTGTATATATGTGTGTGTGTATGTATGAGTGTCCACGTTCAGCCAAACAATAATGACGTCAGTGAGAGAGAAGAATCGCTTGGCAAAAGCTGTGCGAATTTAAGTTCACGTTAAGCCTAGTGGCAACAGTTATTATTATGCAGCGTGCGTTGCACAGCGCTGAGAGGTAACCTGCAAAAAGAAAAATATGTATATTAATATAAAATATTCTAAGCCGAATATTAAATACTCTAAAAGAAATACTTGACTTTAGAAAAATCATTGAGATGTGTGATAGCGAAACATGCAAAATTCGTTGAAGAAATCTTCACTCGTTATAAGCTATTAAGTTTACATTTTTTCAGTATTTATTTAAAAAATTTTTACAATATTTTTTATTATTTATTTTAATAGATTTTACAGTATTTATTATTTTTAACAGTAGTTATAGTATATTTATTTTAGATTTTTAAAATTTTTTTTTTTATAAATGTTTCATTTTTTTCTAAATTTATTTATTTACTTTTTTTTTAGTAATTTTTGTATTCTAGTATTTTTTTTTAGTATTTTTGATATTTTTGGTATTTTTGATATTTTTGATTTTTTTTTAGTATTTTTGATATTTTTAGTATATTTGATATTTTTGGTATTTATGATATTTTTATTATTTTTTTCAGTATTTTTGGTATTTTCAGTATTTTTGGTACTTTTAGTATTTTTCGTATTTTCGGTAATTTTTTTGGAATTTTTGGAATTTTTGATATTTTTAGTATTTTTGATATTACCAATAATAGTATTTCTAATATTTTTAGTATTTTTTTGTATTTTTGATATTTTAGTATTTTTTTGTATTTTTGATATTTTATTTTATTTTTAAGTATTTTAAGTATTTTCAGTATTTTTAGTAATTTTTAAAATTCTTGAAATTTTTTGTTACTTTTGGTATTTTTTGAAATTTTTAATATTTTTGATATTTTGTTTGATATTTTTGGTATTTTTTGAAATTTTTAATATTTTTGATATTTTGATTGATATTTTGATATTATGTTTGATATTTTTGATATTTTTGGTATTAAGTATTATTGGTATTTTGAGTATTTTTTAAGTATCATCTTAAAAGATTTTTTTCTGGCAAATTGCAGCAAAAGCTTGGCAATACTCTTTTTCAACAGGGGGGGGAGGTGGCAGAGTACACAAAATCTATTGGGTACAGTCACATAAATACGCCTACGACATGTGTTGCACATAAATATAACATGATATTTTTTATGGCATTTATTTTTTATTTAAATATATATATATATATATGTATATTTTTTTTTTTTGGTTTTGGTAACTTTTAATTGCACTGAAAGTGTGGATAAAAAATTAACTTGTGCTTTTCATGCATTTTTAATAGCAGTCGCTCGTCTGTCACAGAAACCACTGACCACACACCTACATTCAGTGAGCAAAAGAGAAAGAGAGAGAGAGAGAGTGAGGAAGGGAAGAAATGTAGTGAAAAAGTAAGCGAAATAGTAGTAAAAGAGATACAAGAGATCTGAGAGTTTGAGTTCTGGTATTTTTCTATAGCTTTGCTTCGTTTTTTTTTTGCCCTTTTCCAAGGGGGGAAGGTAACTGTAAGAGCGACACTTTTGCGTGTGCAGCTATGATTTGTGGCATATTTATGTAAATTTGTGGTTTTTTCGGTTAAGCGTTCTAGGCTCAAAGCGTATATAGCTCTATATAAAATGGCCAACGGGGCAAAACCAACCGTTGTCTCTTTTACTCTTTCACTCTGACAGCAAGCAGCCAGGGGCAGCCAGGCAGCAGGTGCTGTGGCCAAGCAATTAGTGAGAGCCTGGTTTATTATTATGAGCAGCTGTTCTGAGAGCCATGAGAGACAGAGGGGGGGGGGCACTATGGCGAAAAGAACATTTGTGAGAGCATCTTGTTGTTGAACGAACATATTCATGAGATAGTCTTACTAGACATTCCATATGTGTCTAATGAATAGTTTTTTTTTTTGGGCTTTTACTTTATGCATAAGTATTAAATGTGTGGAGAGAATTTAATGGATTTCAGTTAAAAGTTCATAAAATTTGCAAGACGATTACTTTGTGGAATATATGTCGGAATAAACGATAATATCAGCAAAAAAAAATTTAAAATACAAAATATTTATTCATCGGATCTTTATAGTTCCGATAGTAGCTGTTGCTTTCTATGAAAATAATATTATGTTCTGAAAGCTTAGCAAATTTTCACTTTATGTTGTCCCAATGAAAATTGTTTTTAATATTACTACAATCGGATTAACGATACATCGAATACAAATTATAATAGAACCTTTACGATAGTCAACTGTCAAGATCTTAATGTTTAATAATTCATTAAATTCTTTATAAAATTTTATTACAAACAAATGATGATATTATCTTTGTCTGATTAAATAATAAATAAATAAAAATATCGTATAAAAATATAATAAATATATAATAAAATAAAATAATAAATAAATAAATACATATTTATACGATAGTTATTTCCTTTTATATATATATATATATATATATATATATATATATATATATACATTTTTTTTTTATAAAAATAATTAACAAAAAATTTTCTTTTTATTGTCTAATAAATTCTATTAAAATTTGTACTGTAATCGGATAAACAATATATCGTATAAAAAAAAAACATATTATAAATTATACGATAGTCCACTGTCAAGTTATTTTTGTTTAGTAATTCAGTAAATTCTCTATAAAATTTTATTACAAACAAATTATGATATCATTCTTTGTCTGAATAATAAAAAAATAATAATAATAAAATAATAAATAAAAATATCGTAATAAAAATCATAATTATACGATAGTTATTTCATTATTTTAATATCTGAATAATAAAAAGAAAAATAATAAAATAATAAATAATCATAATTATACGATAGTTATTTCATTTTTTAATATCTGAATAATAAAAAAATAATAAATAAAAATATCGTATAAAAATCATAATTATACGATAGTTATTTCATTATTTTAATTTCTATTTTTTTGTTCTAAAAATCAACAAAAAATTTTCTTTTAATTGCCTAATAAATTCTATTAAAATTTTTACCACAATTGGATCTCAGAATAAATATACATACTAAATCCTAGATCCAAATATTTTCAACTTGAATGCAAAAAATTTTTCTTTGATTTTTTTTTTGGCGTTTCGTTAAAGTCTAATAGAATCTGCTGCTATGTGAGCTGTGCTTAATTAAGTTTTTGTTTTTGGTTTTTTTTTTTTTTTTGCCTGTTAGACATATGTAGAGACACTTTGTCAGCAGCGTTAGTCCGCAAAATCATTTGCTACACATGACTAATCAATTTGCAACGCATTTGACCCTTCAACGTATTTTTTTTGTTCATCTCTTGTTTAGGCAAAGAAAAAAAATGACATGAAATTCACGTAAATGGCTTGACCGCTAGGCAAGCAATACACACACACACACACAGATATATATATATATATATATCTATGTGCCAGACGTGGAGACATTGAATGTTGTCTGTCTAGTGACAGTTTGTCTCTTGTTGTGTCGTTCATCCTGTTACCAGGACCTGCCATCGGGGACAGGTGTGCATGATTTATGAGATTTACATATCAGCGCACTGATGAAGCGCGTTGATGCGCTGACAACGACAGATGCTCACATATAGATACACATATTCACACATACACACACACACATATGTATATATTGTGACATATACCAATACATCTAGGACTACCGCCCTGTACCTAAAAATAGGCGAAAGGAAAATGCAAATTTGTGCACTGATTGATGATATTACGCTTGTTCCAAAGGACCCTCAAACTAGTTAAACGCGCTTTCCTACTTCTGCTTCTACTTCTACTTCTACTTGTGCTCTGTGGCTTTCGAGTGCCACTGGATTTTGTTTAAAGTTTTCTTCTTGATGTTCTTAACTTAATAAGATTGCGGATTTGAAGCTTATGAATAACAAATGATAACAAAAACTAAAACTTTTCAATTGATTTCAAATTCAACGTCGTAGCTTATATAAACTTATGCATTATTATACCTGGTAACCCGTAGGGAGTATGTAACGTAAAGATTACGCTAAAGCTTTGAATATGTATACCGGGTAATTAACAGTCGAGCATTGCGTTGAAGTCTATAGCTTTCTTAATTATTAAATATTTGATATTTGTATATTTTTATGTAATATTTAATATAGGTTTTTTTTGGAATGCCAATTTTTTGAAATTCTTCTAATTTATATAGATTGTTATTCCCGGTATCATTAGAGTACTGAGGGTATATTGAATTTGGGATACCAGTAAATAACTGTAATGTTTATAAAGAGACGTTACGGATCCCGTATATATCATTGCTCAGGATTTATCTGTCCGTCTTCACATCCGTATATCAGAGACTATGGGATCCAGAGATTATTTTTTTTTTTAGATTTTTGGACATTTATAATGTAAACTAAACTAAGAAAATGTCGAATTAAAAAAAAATTTTGCAACTTGCTAATTTTGGATACTTGGGAATACCGGGTATTACGCAGTCGATTATATTCATTGTATTCATAATTTATTTATTTAATTAAAATCAAAATTTAATTGAATAACAATGTATACTATAAGCGATAGAAAGACAGAGAGAGAGACATAGAAAGAGAAAGAGATACAAAGAGAAAGAGAGTGCAATGTTAAATGTAATTAAAAATTCAATTCTCACTACAATTTACATACATTAAAACTATTTCTAAGCCTAACACATGTAGGTTTTATCTGTCTATACATATGTAGCTATATATATATGTAGCTCTTAAGTAGTTAGTATAAGTTTCATAGGACTTACAAACATACAAAGCGTACATTGCTGTCGAAGCATTATCCTTCTGTCTTGTATTACATTCCACATGCCTGTCGATTTTCTTGATGCGCTTTGCATTCATTAGTCACAGTTGCATTGTTTCTTCTCTCTCTCACTCTTTGTCTCTCTCTCTCTCTCATTCTTTGTCTCTCTCTCTCTCTCACTCTTTGTCTCTTTCTCTCTCTCTCCTTTTCTATGTGTCAGATATATGGCATCTGCTTGATATCGTACATACTTTGGCATTAAGCTTTGTAGCAGTAAAAACCGCATGTTGAGCTAAGCATGACTAATTTTCACGCCCATCACTGTAACTACATGACGTTGGCGTGAAAAAGTATGTGAAAATTACAATTAAAAAAAAAATTGACTCTTCCAAATGGCTTCGGCTTCGGCTTCGACTTCATTTAAAATTTTAAATTTTCAAGTTTCTTTTAAATCCTTTCACATACTTTGCATCCCCCCTCACCACCCCTGCTCTATGTTGTGGTACTTCATAATATTAGATGATTTAAGTTTATGGCTGCTTAATTAATAGACTAACAGTCACCGGAACTTTGCCTTGGTTAAAGCTTACAGCTTGCACAGTGAGTGCCACGATTCCTCCTCGCTTCAGCATGCTGGTTATAACGACAGGCATTTGGGGGCGCCCTTCTGTGCTATTCTGCTTCCGGCAGTCCCCCCTTACCACCAGCCGCCTCTGCGTTACTTGCTGCGTGCAGTGAAAGAAACGAAAACGAAACATTTAATCACACTGCCGATTTTTGCCACTGCTGCTGCTGCTGCTACTCGTGTTGTGTGCCACACCAATTAAAAGACTTCGATACCAATGGCAATAATAATGACAACAACAACAACAACAACACGAGTTGAGTCAATATGTTTTGGGCAGATTTCACTAATTACTTTTATGACCCAATTTGTTGCTAAATTTTATGCTAGCTGCGCTTTTTGTTATAAATTTGTCGAGTGTACCTTGCGCGCCATTGCCATTTCATTTCTACTTCTCTCTCACTCTCTCTCTCTTTCTCACGTTTCATATTGAACCATTCCACACACACACACACGCACAACCTAATCGAAGACGGCAACGGCAACGGCGACGACGACGTCGACGGTATTGGCGTCTCAAATTTATAGCTTCCTTTGTATAAAAGAGAGCAAGAGACGTAAAGCAAAGTGAGCGCGTCACTAAGTCCAAAGGAGAGGGAGAAGCATACAAATGCAGAGTCGTGTCTCGTCTGCTCCTTTGACCTGTCTGCTTCAGTCAAAACTTTAACTTGTACATTTGTTTCTTCTTCTTGTTGTTGTTGCGCCGAGAATCTTGTCGTCGTCGTTTTTTTTTTTTTTGTTTTTTTTTTTGGGGTCTCTTTCCAATGCTTCAGGCACTGCAAACAAGTTTCTTATGTTCCATTTTACGTTTATCCTCTGCGTACTTAGTATAAAGAGAATACATTTTTGTGAGAGAGGGAGATGAAGAGCGCCAAAGTCTTAAGCCATCAGCTGCTATAGTTGCTGCTGCTGCTGCTGCTACTGCTACTGCAGAACTCTTTGGACTTATGCTTGTTGCGCGTTTTCTTGTACATTTTATAAAAGCGAAATAAAACAGAAAAAAAAAGAAAACAAATTTGTAAAACAAAAGCGAATGCTAAAAAAAAAAAAAATAAATAAAAATAAATAAAACAACAACATCTTAATATGCTGCGGCGCGCATTTGAAAGGTCTTTGATGTTGGGCGTTGTTGTAATAAGCCGGGCCCAAAGTCTGCAATTTATCTTTGATTTTTGCCAATAATTTAATTAAAATTACGTGGGTGCGGCTTAAATATTTTGCACAAATTATTCAACAATTGTTTTTTTTTTTTTTTTGTTTATATTACATATACATATTTATATTCATAGCATATTTATATTTAAATACTTATATTTCCCTCATCTTATACTTATACATTGTACTTAGCATAAATTGCCAACATCTTATATTCTATTGAAATCTGAAAGCATCTCATTTTATCCACACCACAAACATTAATACAATTTTAAACGGAAATATAAGAAACTGTGACGGCAATTGCATATCATGAATGTCTAAATGAGATAGCAATATAGACGCTACAACAATTGTGGCGCTATCTCATACTGTTTTATCCAATTGGCGTTGTTTGAGCGAATTCGCCGCAAACAACAAAGCAAAACAAACTCTCTGTTGGCGCGCACTGAGAGCGATTTGAAATGTTTGTTTGTTCCGCTTGCTGTTGTGGGTGGTTGGTTGGTTGGTTGGAGCGGGAGAGTGAATTTTTTTTGAGTCGTGCTTTGCAATGCTCTCGTCACATGGTGATCCCAAAGTGGCTCAGTAAAACTCATTCTCTAACACGACACGACTCGACACGACACGCTCACACGCACGCTTACGCTTACGCTCTCGAGTGTTATGTTCGCTCTCACTTGTTTTGGTTTTTATGTTGGCTCCAAGAATTGAAAAAAAAAGAGCGCAAGTGTGGATGGGGAGCAGCAACTGAGAGAGAGAGCAGGCAAAAACGTGAATATTGCCATGCTTTTTATAGTGGTTGTCGGTTTGTCGGTCGTCGGTCTGTATTCAGTTTGGTTGCGACCGTTACAACGTCAAGTTCAGCGTGCGGAGAATTTTTGTGCGTCGTCTCGTCGTTTTTGTCGTCAATTTCAATTTGTTGTTATTGTGTTTAAACTAAACGTCGTCATTGCCATCGACTCGTCGTGCACCCGTTAAGTAGTCGTCGTTTCTTTTTTGGGATCCATCGTCACAAAATATATAAATTTTGTCGTTGGTTGGAAGCTCCAAAGCGCCGTTATAGGCTCAAAGGCGGCAAATTAAAAACAAACAAAATTCTATTTTGTTTGCATTTTTTGGCGAAAGATTAAAGTAAATCCCTCAAACTACATTTTAGTTATAAATTTATACAGTGTGCTAATCAAGTAGAGCAAGCGAAATTGTATGAGAACAAAAATAAAAACAAAAATAAAATAAAATAAAAATAATTCAATTATAATTTCATTTTTATTTAATTGTTGTTCTTACTTTACATTTACATGAAATAAAAATCTGTTGCTTATAATTAAAAATTTATTTGTTTGAAATTAAATTAAGTGTTAAATTGCAAAAAGAAAAATAAACTACTAAAAAAATAGAAAAAAAAAAACAAAAACAAACGACGCTTTATATGAATCATAAAACTCTGAAAAAAAAACTATTAAATATTATTAAGTTTTTTATGAAAAATCAAAAGATTATTGTGCATAATTATTACTTGATTTTGTTTTTTTTTTTAATTAATAAAATATATAAAATTTTTGGATAATTATACGTTCAACTAATGAATAAAAACTCTAAAAAAAAAATAAAAATAAACTATTATTTCATCAGTGAAAATCTTGAATTAATAAATGAAGCATAAAATATGCAATTAAATGCATAATTAATTTTTATGCTTGTGATATAGAAAACAATTGAAAGAAATAACAATAGATTATAAAAAAAAATAAATAAAATAAAAATAATACTTAATTTTCTCACATTCTTCTTCTTCGCATGTAAAGTTCCTCTGCGGTTTTTATCAGCTTTCATGTTTGTTTTCAATGTTCTGCGATAAGAGGCAAAAAAAAAAAATATATATATAAAGTCGTACAAATGAAACATTTAAATTCTAAGAAACTTTTATGGTTTCAAGTCAGCTTCGACATAAGATATGGGAAATAGAGAGAGACAGGAAATGGTTTTTTTTTTTTTTTAAATTTTGTATATCAAGTTTTTTGCCAAACATTTTTATTTAATGTCGTGAGAGAATATTTTTTTTTGAATATATTTGAATATTAAAGATTATTTTATTTTTGCTTCAATTAAAAAAAAAAAAAACGTTTGCAAATGTTTCAATTTCAAGTTCAATTTTTTATTTGTTTTCTTTTTCTCTTCTTTCTGCTTTACGCAAAAGTTGCCCCTCAAGGCGAAGGTGAAAATTAAATTAAAAGCAAAGAAAAGAAAAAAAAGTAAAAGTAAAAAAAAAAAATTCAAATTTACACAAACAAATAAAACGAAAAAAAAATAAATAAATAAAAATAAACAGTTGCTTTTGGTGCGTACTTTAAATAAATTCCAGTTGAAAATTCAAATAAATCAGAGTTGACTTAAGACAAGACGACGACGCTCTCTCTGAAACTCTCTGAAACGCATTAATAAATTAAACAATTATTTTTGTCGCCGTTATTGCAGTTGTTGTTGCTACTGATGTTTGCTGCGACTGCGGTTGCTTTTGAAACAATCTAAAGTCAACAAAAGCGACAGCGACAAAACTGAAGCTGAGCTTTAAAATCAGCGACAGATGATGAAATACAAAACAAAACAAAGCAAAGAAAATTAAATAGCGAGAACAAAGCGATATGTATATAAAAGAAGCGGGCGGTCGCCAGTTTCTTCGTTTCTTCTTCATCGTTTTTTTTTTTTTTTGTTTTTGCTTCATATTTCTCTTCTTAGCTGCGCTTATTCTCGCAGGCCTATTGTTTGCTGGTACTGCTGCATACGTAGGAAATGATTATAGATTGCATGTGGGTAAAGAGAGAGGGTATACGAAGGGGCTTTGTCGTCATTGAATCATGTTGCACATGGGCCGCATGTTGCATACAGCAGCCGCACATCTAAGAAATTCAATATAACCCCAAAGCGCGACAACGATAACGACAACGACAACGGCGGACGTTTTTAAGCGCTTTACGCGCTTGTCCTGGCATACATGTTTGAGCGCAAGCGAAAATGAGTACAAACTCAAAAGAGTGACTCTTTTTGGCGAATATGCATTTTGCCTCTACTACTAATTCGCTCTTTTATTTTCGCCACAGTATGCGCTTCAGTTATAGTTGAACCGCTCCTTGGATTTCAGTTGACAAAAGTTCCTTGTACTGTGCGGACCTCAGAGCTTTTGACGTTGTCGTAAACGCAGTCGTTATCGTCATCATATCGTTAAGCCTCGCGTCACGCGTCGTTTATTTAGTCGAATCTCTGTGTTTGTGTATACTTTCGTGTAAGTGACTCAACAATACATATACATACATATTCATATGTGTGTGTGTTTGTGTGTATGTATGCATTGTGTACATGTGACGACTAAGTGGAAGAACGAGAGACGTGCCGTAAACTGCTTTTTGGGTAGTTTAGCAATCGGCATCAGGCATACACACACACATACCATGCATACGCGTATGTGTATATATATATGCGGCGAATTCAATGACGTCGCAAAAATATTGCCGTGCGTCTTGGTCTTCTTGTTTGTGCTTGTGCTTGTATGCGAGCGTCTTTTGTATTTTTATACACGCAAATCGATATAATTTATGAAAATAAAATATAAAATAGAGCTTTAAAAGTATAAATTAAATACAAAAGTTGCTATGCTAAAAATTGATATGTTTTTGCTATTCTTTTGCACGCATGTGATATGAGATTTTAATTAACATAAATACATTTATATATACGGCGTGTGTGTGTGTGTGTTTATGGCTGTGTCTGTATATGTATGTTTATATAAATTTTATCATTGAAACATTATGAAGAACACCAGTCTCATACACACACACACACACACAACCGCACAAAACGGCACGTTTTTATCACAGTTAAAACAAAACATACACACATACACACAAACAAAAGCAATTCGCCGCAATACGCGTCAAAAAGCCGGCACAATGTCAAGCGAACGTTTTGCACAGTGAACGAAGGCAAACATCAGAAGCTGAAACTAGCAACAAAAAGAAGAAAAAAAACTCGACCGAAGAATGAAAGTAAAAGCATAGGCACAAAAAAAAAAAGAGGCGAAGAAAAAAAGAAAACAAAAACCAGAAAACTGAAAACTGAAAGAAGCGCATAACTAAGAAATTAAAACAAAAACTAGTCGACGATGTTGTTTTTTTTTTCTTTTTTGCTTTTTTAACGGAAGACTCTTGATAAGTCGAACTCGTGTTCCGCTAAAAACAGAAGAGGAAAGAAGAATGAATGATGAAATTAAGATGTGTAATAAAAATAATACAAAAAAAAAAAAAATATAAGAAGCACAGCACAGCAGACGAAAAGAAGGAACACTGAAAAATATTTGATTAATTTTATCACGAAATGAAAAATAACATGTGCGCTTTCGCGCTCTCTGGAATATTTTTCTACAGAGAAAATAAAAATGGGAAAAAGAAAAAATAAATATAAATAGTTGTAAATTATTTGTAATGGAATCTTTAAATAATTGTATTTTATTTATTTCTTCCTAAATTTATAGAAAAGTATTTTTTCGATATAAAGGCGATTTTTAAAAGGAAACAACAGCATATCGGAATCTGATTAAATAAAAAATGTGCATAACTTAATTAAAGAGAAAACAAAAAAAAAAAACAAAAGTGCGCGTAAAATAAAATTGAATTGCAAATAAATTCAAAAGTGAAATTAACACCAAAAAAAAAAAAATAAATTATATAGAATTATTTCGCTATATATATAAAAACATAAAAATAAAAAAAAAGCGAATACATAAAGTATTTTGCGTTGCAACCGGAAATATATAAACAGCCTGCAAAATTTATTACAATATTCACTTTAGCCCCTCCGCCAACACCGGGAACACCATCAATCCCGTTAGCAGCACCAATAATCTATCGACTAGCAACAGAATGCTATTCGAAAATCCAGCAGTTGCAGCTAAGCTGCAGTTTCCATATAATGTGCCGCCGCCTCTACAAGCGGCGGCCGCTGCTGCCGCAGCTGTGCCAAATTTAAGGTAAGATCTCTTTTTGCCCCCTCCACTTCTCGCATACATAAATATGAAAACAAAAACAAAAACCAAAAAAAAAACAAAAACAACAACATAATGAAATCTGTTGTTTTTTCTGTTGCTGTTGCTTTTGCTGCTTCTGCTGCTTCTGCTGCTGTTACTGTTGACGGCTGGTCTCAAGGCCATTTAAGCGTTAATGCGCTTTGTGGTTTGCTATCGCCAGCATATTTCTTTCATTCCTCTCACTCACACACTATCTCTCTCTCTCTCTTTCGCTCTCTATGTGACTATCATCTCTGTTCGCTCCTTTAATGGAATATTTATGAAAATTGTTTTGCTTTTTGTCTTCGCGCTATGCTTTAAATTTTTCATCAGGCACTCAGCATGAAACAAGAAACTGAGAAACTCTGAAACTCCTCCGAATATGATCCGATATTATCCTATAATGTTTATAACTTGCTTTCTGCAAATTGCATTCATTTGTTATAAGTACACAGTGCTGAGCCAGAGTATAGCTGACTTTGTTTTTCTTCAAGTTTTTTTTTCTTTCGCCTAAGTTATTCTTTTAATATTTTCTCTGGGGAAACAGTGTCGCACACAGTGATTCTTAAGATGGGGTCGGCAGTAGGACCAGAAAAAAAAAATAAGAAGAAAATGATTAATGTAGGCGAAATTTTCTAATACAATGTTAAATATGTATTTAATAAAATTTATGATTTTGGGGAATTACGAAAGTCTTTAGACTCGTTGCTGAATGATAAATTAGTCTAGATTAATTTTTAAGCAGATTTTGTCTGGTGTTTTTTTTTTTTTTTAGTTATAAACACTTGAACAATAAAAACAGAAACTTAATTGAAGTTCAACAGTTTTTTTTTCTCATTTATTTTTCATCTTATCAATTTTCTAATATTTTATATAACATTATGTAACTAAAAGTCAAGAGTTTCAACATTATAAAAAAATAAAAAAATTACTTGAAATAACCCTAGAAATTCCTAGGAGAAATAAGAGTACAAATTTTATATTTAGTATTTTTTTTTTTTGCATCCGAAACTGGCTTATGTTAATTTTCTGTATCTGTATATATATGTGTATATGTATATATATTTATGAAATGGGGAATTGTACTAACTGGTTTTGGTAAACGCTCTTAAGCGGATTTCCCTAGATTATTAATGCCATGCACTTGCCTCAAGTGGCACGCATAATAGCAATTTGTGGGTCAAAGTGAGAGTAAACATTGCATGGGATATTTGGTCAAAACTTGAAGCTGCTGCTGCTGCTGCTGCTGCTGCTGCTGCTGGCAATTCAAGTTTATCACTCAAAGCTTCAACTTGATTTACGAATATACAAACTTATATATATATTTATATACTATAATATTGCTTATGTTTGTATGTGTAGCACATGTTGTGGTATAATGAACGCGTTGTCTGGCGCCAGACAATTAAGACTTTTAAGTTTTTTTTTTTTTTTTTGTTTGCATATTTGTTTTGTTCAATTAGTTTTTATTATTTATTATATCATAATTATTTTGTATTTGGAATTTCACGCTTTTGTGTGATAGAAGTGTAAAGATAGAAAAACTTCATGTCCATAAAATATATATTTTCAAATAAAATTTCAAATTATATTTGAGATCAATTTGGGAATTGACTAATTTGTGTGCGTGCTTAAGAAAATTTAATTAAGATAATAATCAACAATTAAGCTAATTACAAATGCATTTTATGCATTGTGACACAAATTAAATACTTAGTCATCTGCCCCATAGGGAAGGAAAGACACAGATGCAGTTAAAGATAAACACACACACACAGAGAGAGAGAGAGAAAGATGTAGATAAAGACAGACAAATATACAAAGATTTTTGCTGCTTTACGAAATGCCGAAAACGCATAGAGAACATTGCATAGTACACAGTGAGAAATTAAATGCATTTTTATTTATTAATAAAAATATTAGAAAAATATTAAATAAATTAAAATATCAAGTAAAAGTTATTTTTAAATTATTTAAATATAAATATAAAAATATAAAATAATAAATATTCATAATTAATATATTTGAAATTATGAAATCTGTGCTTCTCTCGTTCTTTCGCTCACTTTGTCATTCATTCATCATATTATATTATATACAAGTGTACTTGAAAGAATAATAACTTTTAATTAGCGTAAATTAAAATTGAAATTGATTTTTTTTTTTTTTGCCCGGTGTACATTTTCCATTATTCACATTACAACAGCAGCGGCCGTGCGCTGACTTTGCGCTGTTGTGGGCTGCATAACACTTGACACTGACATAACGAAGAAAATGAGAAAATTTAACAAAAACAAATACACACACACATAGAATGAAAGAGAAAGAGAAACTGAAAATAATATTCGCGCTAGCCAGCGTAAGCAAAATAATGTAGAAAAAGATGAAAAAACAAAGAGAAAAACAAAAACAAAAAAAGAAAAATTAAAAACTCAGAACGATGAATGGTGTTCAAGCAGCAGTCAGCACGCCGACGTCCGTCCCTGCAATTTGTTTGACTTGTCAGCGTCAGCGTCGAAATGTGGCGATGTCGTCGTCTTGGTCGTCGTCTTGGTCGTCGATGTCGATGCGACTGTCGAAGTCTGTTTGCTTAGCAAGTCGCTTGTTGTTTGAATTTGGTTCATTTTGGTTCCGTTTTTTTGTTTTCTAGTACAAGTTCAGTCTTTGTCATAACAGGAACAGGGGGAAAAAAGGGGAATCATTCATCGAGCTAAAGAGTCTGTGTAAAGATTTCAACAAGAGAATTGTACGCACTCGATGACGACGGTATATAATATATATATATACATATATATTTTTCTGTATTTGTAGTAGCATAGTATAAATGTGAAACACGCCTTTCTTGTCATTTATTACTGTCACTTTAAATCCAATCAGCGCTTTCTCTATGTTCGGCGTCTTTCTGGGTCCGACTAACCGACTATGCGGCTGTCCTCTGTTTTTGCTTTTTTTTTTTGGGCTCCCTAACAAAATAATACTAATACACAATAATACATACAAAATTTTTCATACATTTCTTCACCCTCCAGCTCTTCTCTCTTTAGTTTGTATTGCGTCAAGTGTCGTAATGATAATTTTCTTTCATTTAAATAAGAAAAACAACAGAAAAATCTGTTTTAGTATTTTCACATTATGGTAAAAATAAATTTTGTATTTTTTCAAGGCAAATATATAGAGAGAGAGGAGAGAGAAAGAGAGGGAGACAGAGAGACTAGTCTCTGCCTTTACCCCCCCCCCCTCTCGCCTATCACTATCATGGGATAGCTTTATGACAGAAAGCTGCCATTTATAAATTGTTTGAAAAATGGAAAAATTTTGGGTAGGATTTTTGCTAATTTATTTGATTTTCAAAATTTTATTATTTTTTACTTGTTTTTTTTTGTTACTTTGTTTTTCCTTGTTTTGTTTTTTTCTTATATAAAATATGAAAAAAAAAATTAAAGAAATAAATATATAAATAAATATATATAAATATATAAATAAATATATATAAATGTATAAATAAATATATATAAATATTCATATAAAAAAAAAATATATATAAATATACATATATAAAAAATATATATAAACATATAAATAAATATATAAATAAATAAATACATATAAATACATAAATATATATAAATATATAAATAAAAATATAATTAAATATATATAAATATATATAAAAGGCATATAAAGTAACATGATCTAATAACATTTAGCTTAGAAGTACATTTCAATATAATAACAACTTCAATTAGACGACGACATTCTGGAAGTTGCCACAAATCAAATCAAACTTCCGCATTAATTAGCAATCAAACTAGACAAATTTATCCGCTTAAATGTTTTCATATGTAATCATTTATGCATGTGCTGTGTAAGTCTACGAATATTGAATAAAGTGAGAGAGAGAGAGTGAGAGAAGAGAAAGAGAGGCAAATAGCAACAACAAAAAGCAAAAGCAAAAGCAATATATAATATAATATATTGCCAGTACGCATATTAATCAAGGTGCTGCTGCTACAACTGCCGCCTCCTTCATATCCCCCCCCCCATATATAATTTATACTATAGCATACGCGTCTCTATGAGTATGTGCAATCGCTTGTGTGTGTGTTTGTCATACAATTAGAAATGAACACACACACACAGACAGACGTGTGCGCTTATTTGAAATTTATACTAACTAGACTTGACTTGCATCTTTCTAATTATCTCAAACAAATTTGTAAGACAAAAACTACAAAATTTCTATGTCTGTCTGTATATTATGTCAAAATATATTTACAATTTATAAAATTAGCTTAAATCTTGTTATGTTATTGTCGGCCAGGTGCTGTTGTGGCTGTTGCTGCTGCTCGATCAGCCAAAATGTCTAAAAGTGCCGACGGCGACGGCCAAAAAAAACAGTTGAACAGTTGACAAGCAGCTCAAAAGTGCCGCAGCATACAACAATAATCAAATCATATATTTTTTTTTTTTTGTGAATTTCAAATACAAATTCGTCAAGTGCCGTCAAGTGGCCGTACGAAAGAGAGAGAGAGAGAGAATGGCAAGCTTTGCTCGCTCTTTCTTTGCGAAATACTTCTCTCTATGCTAATGTTAATGCTATATAATGTATGAGGTATATGAGGGCGGAGGGAGGCCCACGCAGCTTTTGTGCAGCGCCTTGTGCCGGAACTTGTCGTAATTAAGCTACTACTACTACTACCTATAACTTTTTTTTTTTTTTTTTTTTGCACAAAAATTTCAAATTTCTTTACAGTAAACTCGTACATTTCCCCTTGTTCCCCAATATTTCCTACTCTTATTTCATGTCATACCCGCTGTGTCTGTGTTTGTGTGTTTTTGATACCCGCACTTTTGGCAAGATTGTCAGATTTACATTGAAATGCCATGTGATTATTCATAAGGCGGCATTGTGTATTTATATATTTTTGTGTCTCTGTATTTGTCTGTGTGTGTGTGTGTGTGTGTGTGTCTGTGTGTGCTTTGCGTGGATTTTGTGTGCTTGGAGGCGTTTTTGAGTGACAGCTCGGGGAAACAACAAACAAAAAAAAAACAAAAAAAAAATGCTTATTGGAAGGTAAAATGAATGCTAAAGCTTTGCTATACGGGAGCAATTTGTATTTATTTGTAGCTATGTATGCATGTACATAGTATGTATAAGTATTTAAGGTGCATTGTTTTTGTAATTTCTTTGAGCTAATATATTTCTGTACATATTTCAACTAAGAAACATTGTGACTTTCATTGTTGTATTTTTGACTCTAAGTACACTGAGAAAGTTCTTTACTTGCATTTCAAAGTTGTCACTGATATTTTTTATTTTTAGCTGATTTACTTTTTATATTAATTCTCTTTATTTTTAATAAAAGTTTGCTATATTTTTATATACTTGTTTTTTTTCAGTGTAATTTTTTTTTATTTTTTCTTATAATTCTTCCCACAATCTGTAAGTTTTTTGGTCAAAAAGCCGCAACTAATTGATCAGCAAAACAATTGTTATACATTTTTTTTTTTATATATTTCTACTTTTTATTTACACTCGCACACACACTCACACACAGCGACACATATTTACACTCATCTTTCATATAACATGACATGCAATATTTTTACGGTAAAAGTTGTCTGAGAAAAAAAAAGACAGCAGCAGCAGCTTAAAAGTTCCTTGACTTTTTATGGTCAATGTGTGTGCTGACTGACTGAGTGACTGATATATAATACTTGGAGCCAGTTAGTAGACGTATGTATGTAAATTATATATGTACATATGTACATCAGAACATGCGTTCAATTTCAAATTGATTTCTACGTGCTTTGACCAAAAAAAAAACAAAAAAAAAATCTGAATCATTTCCCAAAATCGTATAATAAACAATGTATAAAGTTTTCAACCAATTTCCATTTCTGGTCACATATGCAACTGGGGGCATACATCACTCTCTCTCTTTCTCTCTCGCTCTCTCTCTCTCTCTTACTCTCACTCTCTCTCTCTTACTCTCACTCTCTCTCTCTCTCTCTTTCTCTCTCTCTCTCTCTCTCTCTCTCTCTCTCTCTCTTACTCTGTCTCTCTCTATCTCTCACTCTCTCTCTCTCTCTCTCTCTCTCTATCTCTCTCTCTCTCTATCTCTCTCTCTCTGACTCGCTCACTCCATATTAGTGAGTAGTATGTGGAATTTCTTATGATTTTTCAGTGAACAATTTTCAATTGTCTTTCATCATCATCATCATCACGAAAGTTCAGGCCGCAAATTCAATGAATTTATATTATATTTTGCAGTCAATATGCCGAAGAAATAATAAAATTGTAAAAGTTTCCATTTTGCAGCTACTGTTGCTGCTGCTGCTGTTGCTGTTGCTGTCAAAGCTGCTGCATATTGAGCTGTAGTAGTCGTTGTCGTTGTCGTTGTCGTCATCGTGATGTGGGCGTATTTCAATTATTTGCACGAAATGCAACAGTCAAATTCAAGTGTGTGCAACTCTTTCTCTCTCTCTTTCACTCTCTTTCTCTCTGTGTGTAAAGTCTCGTTGACTGTTTGCTGCTAGAGTTGTTGCGTATGTTGTGCAATTTAATTGAAATGCCAACCATAGTTTGTGCACTCCACTTGAAGCAACAAAACAATACCAACAACACACAAAGCGTATGCAACACTGAGTGTTGTGTTTGTGGATAAAAAGAAATATAGTACGGGAGGGGAAAGAGCAGAGAGAATCAATTCCAGAGTATAACAAAAAAAAAAAACAAACTGCATTTAAATGTCTTGTCAGTGGGGGACAAAAACAATTTGAAAAGCTTTTTCTACTATTCGAAATGCCACAAAAAAAAATTAGATAAAAAAAAATAAAAATGTTTATTCGAAAGCGAATTTTTGAGAATTGTTATCAATGTTGTGTATGTGTGTGTGTGTGTGTATGTGTATGTGTGTGTGCCTAATGAGTTGCATGTGATACAATTTGAATTGAATGAATTATTTACTTAGCAGCAGCGTAACATGCAATGAATACTAATGGAGGGAAAAAAGGCATTGAAAAAAAATTTATTGTATATAATTAAGTATTGGATACTCTATAAAATACTTATGCTGGCAAATTTGTTTCATTTTATAAGCTTAACAATTATCAACACATAAATAATATTTCCATTTAATTAACATAAACAAAATATTAATAAAAAAATCATCATATCATTTTTTTTGTATACATTAAATTTTGAATTCAATTACATATTTTGTTTATTTGTTAGTATTTCATTATCATATGTTGACGATTTAGCAAAAATCTTCTCACTTCTCACTTCTCGCAATTCAATTGAAAAATGCATAAGAATTGTTTTTATTTCTGCTTCTTCTTCTTCTTCTCCTTCTTCTACATTTGTGTTTGTTTACACAAATCAGTTTCATGAGAAGTAAAGGACGAATCTGTCTCTCTCACTCACTCATTCACTCACTCACTCATTCTCTCTCTCACTCACTCACTCATTCATTCTCTCTCTCTGTTTCTGTCGTCTCTACTTACCAAATATTATTGCGAGTGAGTTTTCGTTTCGCATTTCATTGTTTGTCTTGTGTTTTTTTTTTCTTTTCGTTTCTTTTTTTTTATGTTACACTTTTCTTTGCCAGTCACTATATATAGATATATATATGTATACGATATATAAGCTCTGTATATATACAAAGTTCCCTGACGTTATGGAAATCCATGCTATCGCGGCAGCTGTACTTAAAAAAAAATAAATTCCATATGTAAATGTAACAGTTCAATGCAATACTTTAAGAATCAGCTTAAACTGATTATATATATATATATATATCTCGCATATATATATAAAATATATATATGTCATCTGTAATCTTATATATTGATTATTTTATATTATGTAGCCAAAAAAAATAAAATAAAAAAATTCTACAAGCGCTCGTTTGTGATTTACGCATGAAAAATGTAAAGAAAATTCAAGAAAAGTTGCAAAAAAAAAAGAAAAATTACAAATGGCAACGGAAATGTGCAAAGAATTCTCGCATAGCATGAAACAAATTTTGCAAATGATTTTTATCACCGAAAAAAAAAACAGAAAAAAATATGAAGAAGGAGAAGGAAAGAAAAACGAAAAATCCAATAAATATAAAACAGAAATTAAAAAGCAATTACAAAATCTAATGCAATGAGAATATGTTATAGAGTATGCAAATATTTTTACACTAACTATAAATTTAGCACGTAAAGTGTGAACAAAATTGATACACACATTTTTTTCTATCTATTTTTTTTTTTGTTGTTGTTTATGAACGTGTTAAAACGACAATGGACAAAGTAATAAAAATGAGAAACTAGCTAATAATAAACAGTAAACAAAATCTAAAACTATTAGAATACAAGATTTTTTCATTAAGTATATTAAAAAAAAAAAAAAAAATGATCATAAAAAAAAAATCATGATATACACACAGATTTTATATTTTCGAATATTGCTGCCGCCAACACACACAGACAATTTGGTATAGGATATATAGGAGGCACTTAAATTGGGGCAAGTCTTTTGCTCTCACACATTATGTATTATTGGGCTGCCGCATGTCGTTGTCAATTTTGTTAAATGTTTTGAGCAATATTAGCAAAAAGATTTGCGACAAAATATCTTTTATGTGCCAAAATATAAATTTCATATGAATTTTTGCTATGTGTATGAAATCATTTTTTTTTTTAATGCAATATTTCTCTAAACATGTGTAAATTAATCAAAATCAATTTGCCAATGAAAATGCAAAGAGAAGAGCAAACAAAATAAACAAGAATTTTTTTTTTTTTTAGCTATGAGCAAAAATATTTGTAGATCGATCTTGTAATGTTTAGAGAAATTTGTAGTATATTTTTATTAGTATATTTTACTTGCTGCCAGTATTTTTATACAATTGATTGATGATGATGAGCGGCAATTAGAAATCGAAAAAAAAAAAAAAGTAAGAGACGCACGAACGGACGGTCTGTCGGATAGACGGAACCTACATAAAATGTGCGATCAATTGAAAATGCTTTTTGATTATTGTTAAGCCCACACAATGCCATCGAAATGAAGCCATTCGTCGTTGTCGTCGTCGTCGTCGTCATCGTCATCATCATCGTCGTCGACTTTACTCAATTCTCTCTATCAAGAAAACGGGCAAGAGTAATGAACGTCTCATTAGCTCTATAGCCCTAGAAGCAGTTTTTATTATATTTTTTTTTCTTTTACTTTTTTTTCTGTTCATTTTGCTTCTTCTCTTTACTATGGTCTAAACTTTTGTTGTTATTGTTGTTGTTGCTATTGCTCAGTTGGTAGCGGCTTGGCGCTTGTAAATAAGTTTGGCCCATTGCGCATTTAGTTCATTAACCTCTCAACTACAATTGTTGTAAATTTTTCGTGCTATTTCGTTTTTGTGGCACTCCGTTCGTTCGTTCGTTCGTTTATTCGTTTGGCCTAGCAAACTAATAAAAAAAAAATAGAAAAAATAATAATAATAAAAAGGCAGCAACACAACAACAGAAGAAAAATTGTTGCTGCTGCTGCTGCTGCTGCTGCTGCCATGCTCTGATATGCCAATTAAAGTGCGACCAGCAACAGCAGCGGCTCCATAGAATGGAAGGTGGAGCGCAATAAGAAAATATAATGGCAAAAAAATAAAAAAAAAACATTGCTCAGTATTTGGTTTTGGTTTCAAGATTGTGCTGGTACCCTGTGGGGGCGTACTTTCTTTTATAAAAGTTACGCTTATGCGCCACCAAACTGATCCAACAACTGACTTGGTTAACTCAAAGTGCTGCAGCATAATAGCGTAATCTCAGGCAATTATTTAAAATTAGTTAGAAGAGAGCAGCAGCAATAGCAGCAGCACTAGCAGCAGCAGTAGTAGCAGCAGCAGCAGCCGTGCCCCTTTATAAAGTTTTTTCCTACTTAATGATAGCAAAAAAAAAAAACTTTGTTGTTCAGTTTATGTTGGGAGTGTGCAGATAGTATGCAAATACGCCAAGACACCACTAAGATTTCTTCACCTTTGCTAACGGTATACTTAAGACATTTCTTGTTCTTCTTGTTGTTGTATTTGAGAATTTATGAAATGTAGTGCAACTTTTTAGTAAGAGTTCAACTAAAACATTAGACATCTCTATGTTGCTATGCAAAGGTATAAATAATATTATGTATGGCTGCTTAATTATATGCTGATGATGATCAATGTAATTTTTATTTATTAATTTATTTATATAATTTATTTATATATTATTTATATTTATTTATATTTTATTTATATTTTATTTATATTTTATTTATATTTAATTTATACAATATGTTTATTTATATTAATTTAATTTTTTTTTTACTTATTTGTATTTATTTATATTTTATTCATATTTTATTTATATTTTATTTATATTTTATCTATATTTTATTTACATTTTATTTATTTTTTATTTATTTTTTATTTATATTTTATTTATATTTTATTTATATTTCATATATTTTTTATTTATATTTTATTTATATTTTTGTATATTTTATTTATATTTTATTTATATTAATTTATTTTTTTTTTAAATATTTTATTTATTTATTTATTTATTTTTTTTTGTTTTTGATATTTTATTTATATTTTATTAATTTTTTTTTATATTTATTTTTTTTTAAATATTTTATTTAAATTTTTTTTATATTTTATTTATATTTTATTTATATTTTATTTATATTTTGTTTATATTTTGTTTATATTTTATTGATATTTTATTTATATTTATTTATATTTTGTTTATATTTTATTTAAATTTTATTTATTTTTTATTTATATATCATTTATTTTTTATTTATATTTTTTTATATTTTTTTATATTTATTTATTTTTTATTTATATTTTATTTATATTTTTTTATATTTAATTTATATTTATTTATTTATTTATTTAAATATTTTATTTATATTTTATTTATATTTTTTATATTTATTTTTTTTTAAATTTTTTATTTACATTTTATTTATATTTTATTCATATTTTATTTATATTTTATTTATAATTTAATTTATATTTAATTGTTATCCAATTTAACGATAATTTTTATATTTTATAAGCATTTTTCAATGACAAGCCCTTAGTTTAATTAAAACGCGCACAACACGCCTTTGAGTTTAGCTATTTGCATATTCTAGCCACAAATCTTCATTTATCGTATATATTGTGCATTATTCTGTTGTATGTGCAACATATTCGAATGCGTCAAATGAAACTGTGACAAAACAATTCCATTTAATTAATGTCAAGTGCAATGGCAGACATGTAGACTATATATATATATACAAAATATAATATATCAAATATATAATAGATATTTTATATACAACATTTTCATATCATGTGTGAGTGTGTGTTTATGTGTGTGTGTGTACGTATAAACAATTACAATATAACTATTTATCATAAGCCAAACTTATAGAGCTTAGACTCAGACAGCTGCTGCTGCTGTTGCTGCTGCTTTGAGGCGCAACTGTCAGGAATTTATATTATCAATAGGTTATAAATTGAAGACAATGAAATCAATTGATTGGCATTTGTCGTTTAGCTTCTTTCTCTCTCTCTCTCTCTTTCTCTATCTTTCTCTTTATACATATATGTATATATGTATGTATCTGTATATCTGGCATGTGCAATACTTTGACCCCATTTTACAGCTTATATAAAAACCGCTTTATACATCGCTTGCCTGTCTCGTCTACATCAATACATCAGTATCGACATATAGATATGCAGTTCTCTATATACATACATATATACATTCAGATATATATACATATATATATATACACGATATATGTATATATGTATATATATGACTATAAGAATTGATAATTACGCGTTAAATATCTCAATTTTCTCCCAGACCGGTTTCCTAGCAACAATTAACAACCGCAAAACGCTTGTGTGCAACAACAACAGTAACAGCAACAGCAACAACAACAAACAAATGTTTACAATGGAAAATAAGTTTTAAATGCGATTAAATGATTCTTTAATAGCTATTAAAAAAAAAATAACTGAACTTTTAATTGAAATGCACTTTAAATTAATTATTAAGTAATAAGATCAAAACTTTAGTTTTTAAATTTAAAAAAAAAAATAAATAAATTTAATTTTTTATAATAAAATTTTTAAAAATATATTTCATACAATTTTCATATTTGCATTTGCATTTTGTCTTTTTTATTTTTTTTTATTTTCTATCTTGTTTTTTTTTTGGCTTGGGCAAAAAAAAAAAAGTGCTAAAACTTGTGCAAAATGTGTTTGCCAAAAGCACAACATATTTTATGGCATTTAATTTTGTCATAAGCGTAAATAGTTTTTTTTTTTTCTATGTAATTTTGTGTGTCTGTGCATTTGCATCTAAAAATGTAACTTGCTTGAAGGCTGACGCTGCAGTTGATGTTGCTGCTGCTGCTGCTGCTGCTGCGGCCCAGCTTGATATGTCTTTGATGCCAAACGACTGATATATAGAATATAAGATCAAGATGCAATTATTTTGATGCTAATTTCTCAAATCTGTTTACCAATTCATATTTTAATTGACATAAATTTGATTTAGACTGATCGAAGACATATACAAAAAAAAAAAAATAAATAAAAATTGAAAAAAAAATATAAAAAAAAATGAAAATAAATGAAATACTAAAAAAGATTAATATAAAAGTCTACAAATCAAAACTGAATTTCAGTTGCATTTTATTTTGTTATTTAATTCTATCTAAAAATCATTTCAAATGCACAATTGCAACTTGTACTATGCCAATTTATCAGTCTGATAAATGATAATGTGATACTGCTGCTTTGACATTATCTAAAGCTTTTCCCCATTTTATATTCTCATTGTCACTTTAATCATGGTCAAGTCCTTTTAATGTGTCGCATGTCCAAGGTAAACCACATACAACATACAGCGACAGTTAGTTACTGGCAGACGATAACAATATCCTTGCAACATATAAATAAGAAGCAGAGGTTGGTAGAGTGTCGTGGCAGCATATTGACAATCTAAGTACTTGAAAAAATTTCAAAGCAGAACATGACGGCAACGTAGACACACAACAGCTGCAATATTATAGCCACAAAGTAAAAAGAATACAACAGCGAACGGCAAAACTAGATAACAAAATTGTCTATCAATGGCAGAAAAGCGAACAAAAATTGACTTTGCTTTTTTTTTTTTTACTTGCTTGCTAGCTTGTTATTTTGTAGGCCACAAAATGAGAAAAAAAAAAAAAAATGAAAACAGCTTCGCATGATTGCTTGGCATGTCAAATGCAATGAACTTCTTTTCCCTACAAATATAGAAAAAAAATAAGCGAAACATTTTTCTCATTTCTTCTATTCTCTCACATAGATAGATAAGTTGTAATCAAGTAGCAGCACGAACTAAGTTTTGAAGGCAGTATCGTCGGCGGTCTAGCAAAGTTACAAGCACAATGTTGTCGCCAAATATATATGTCTGTGTGTGTGTGTGGCAGTGGAAGAGCAAAATATTGTATTGTATAAAATGATATAAAACATCAGTGCACGAGATATATATATATATATATATGTATAATATATTGTCATTGTATACAGCTACACATTATATATATATACAGCTACAAATTGAGTATCTAAACAACCGTAAAAATTTATAAAAAAAAAAAACAACTTGCATGCATTGCCAAAAGCCAAAAGCAGCCACAACAGCAAGCAAATGCAAAAATGTAAAGACATTTCGTGATAGACAAATGCAATGAGGAAAGGCAGCGGTAGTAGAGAACCACAAGAAGTTTTGCCCACTAATATGATATGCTAAATAAAATTGTATCTATAGAAATGTATCTTGTGGATAAATAAACTTTAGCTGTCACTAGACTAGCTTCGATACAAAGCAGGCAGCCAACCAGCCAACCAGCCAGCTAGCTCTGTGGCGGCTATCAAGCAATTTGCATGACAGTTGCCACTGGGGTGGTGGTATTAGAGGGTAAGGGTATTACCTTTATTATTTATCGCCAGTTGTTGTTGTTGTTGTATATTGCACGTTGTTTTGTGGGCGTGACTATAGCTAAAGCTTTAACAAAGACGCTGAGAACGTTTGAATGATTTGATTTTTTTTTTTAACAGTTTTGTGCTCATTTTAACGGTCTGCGTGTGCGATCAATTAAGATTTTTTGTGTTGTTCGCATTAGAATATAGCCATGATTCATTAACAAAGCTAAGAGCCTTAGTCTCTTTTTATATTGCATTTAATTGCATCAAAAAATACTTTGTTTTATTTATTATATTTTTTATATATTTTATTTTATATTATTTCAATTTTAATTTTAAGGTTTTTGTTGTTGAAACTGCTTTTTATTTTTTTTTAAATATATTTTTATATACTTTTTATGCTTAACTACCTTGCAGTAAGTTGTTTTCAAACACAACTCATTGCCATGTGCGTAATGTAAATATTCATCTACTTATTCATAAACCAAACACTGAGTAAAACTTCTTCCTTTTCAATGTACTTGTCACAAATTCTATGCAAATAGTTTTCAGTTTACACTTAAAGTTTGACATACTGAATGAAAACACAAACACCTACAGCCATAGTATATATATATATACTGGTATTGGTAGAAAGAGTAGAAGGAAGACTGGAAAATGGTCAAAAGCTTTTAAAACAAAAAAAAAAAAAAAACTAAAACTTTGACTGGTATAAAGTCGAGACCGCAATCGTAGTTAGCTTGTATTATCTGACTTTTTATATTATATTGTATTTTATTTACATAAAACATGTATTATACATATATATCAGCTTTGTATTTTTATTTTATACCCTGTAAATTGCATATAAGTTGGCTATATAACGTCTTGCATTTAATTTGAAAATTTTTTATAAAATAATTTAATTTTTTTTTTTTAGAAATTTATTTGATGCTAGACTTTAACTTTTACAGCATAAACTTAAACTATATCTTTATATATTTATACAGGGTATCTTTAATTCGTATATTCGCATAAATTTCTTGCTGTGCTCACTTGTATATTTGGGTTTTTGTTTTGTTTTTTTTTGTGCTGCAACAACGCGACCGGATGCATAAATAAGTGACAACCGGCTGCTGGCATCGTCGTAGCCTTTGTGAATTTCCGGCGTTAGTCAAAAAAAAAGCAAAAAAAGAAAACAAAAGAGAGAAACAAATTTTGCCCAATTTTCAATTCGATTTTTCTGTACAATTTCGCGTTGGTTTCGTTTTTAATTTGGCTTTTAGTCAAACTGAAGGTCTTCGAAGGTTTTTATGTAAATTACAAAAAAAAATGACCCTGAACTTGTGTACATGTCTATAATTCGAAGTTTGTATGTGTGTGTGTGTGTGTGTAATTATATAGTCTAAGGTTGTGCTGTGAGAAGCGCAGAGAAGGGCGTTACTGTAGTTGTAGCATGTGCTGTAAATCAATTCGATAAATATGTAGAGTATATAGTGCATATTATACACAGATGTCGATGTAAATTCTGTTTAATTTGCATTTTTTGATAAGAATTCGTCTGTGAAATGTGAAAATGGGAAATTTTCAATCAAATTTAACACTTAAAAGTAATAATTGAAATTTGAAAAATTGAAATAAAAAAATAATAATATAAAAAAAAATATAATATAATATAAAAAAATAATATAGTATAAAAAAATAATATAATTAAAATAATAATGAAATAAAATAATATAAGTAAATAAAAAAATATATAATAAATTAAATAAATATTGGTAATATTTAATATAAATATAATATTAATTGAAATTTGAAAAAATTGAAATAAAAAAATAATAATATAAAAAAAAATAATAATATAAAAAAAAATATAATATAATATAAAAAAATAATATAGTATAAAAAAATAATATAGTATAAAAAAATAATATAATTAAAATAATAATGAATATATAATAAAAATTATAAGTAAATAAAAAAAATATATAATAAATTAAATAAATATTAAAAATATTTAATATAAATATAATAAATTAAATAGAAATTATAAATGTATAAAACAAAAATAAATAAATATTATAAAAATAAATATAATAAATGAAATAAATATTTGAATTATTTAATATAAATATAATAAATTAAATAGAAATATAATAAATTAAATAGAAATTATAAATATATTATACAAAAATAAATAAATAGTAAAATAAATAAATATTATAAATATATAATGTAAAAAATAATATAATAAATTAAATAGAAATTATAAATATATAATAAAAATCTAAATATATAATATAAAAATAAATATAATAAATTAAATAAATATAAATATATTAAATATAAAATTCTTACTTATTTTTATAAGTCAAAGAAAATACAAATAAAAATAAAAAAAAGGAAAATAATTTTAATATAGTAATTAAAAATCTGTAAACTTTAAGCTCTACAATTTTTTTTTTTTTTCCATTCCAATTTCGATTAATTTGTTCAAGACAACAACAGCTGAATGCACTGTGAAAAATCATTAAATGAAATATATATACTCTAGCTTTTGTTCACAAGCCTCCGAGCCTAACTTTTTAATCATAATTGAAATCTTCTTAGACTAGACATTATGCAATACCATTTGCTGCTTGTCATATTGCTTAAATCAACAACTGAGCTTTGTCTCTCACTGTGTGTGTCTCTCTCTTTCGCTCATTCTATCTCTATCTCTCTCATTTGCTCTTTCTTATTCTAAAATCAAAGTAAAATAATATTTTTATATATATATATATATATTTTTTTTTTTTTTTGGATATTTCATGTTGCCGCTTAAGTGCCCGCACTTGAAGCCGCCTGCCTGCCAATGCTTGCGGCACTTTATCGCTGCCTCTCTCTCTCTCGTTGTCAGTCTCTCTCTCTGTGTGTATGTGTGTGTGTTTGTGCCATGCTCCAAAAAACATATACAATGCATAAAGTTTAAGATACACACAGAGAGTTTGAAACCAGTTTTCAGTTTTTGGCTTCCCCCCTCGCACACACACACACACACACACACACACACCAACAAGACAATAGAATTTGCCTGAATTGTCTTTTTGTGGCTTTAAATTTATTGAGTGTTGTGTGCATGTGTGTGAGTGTTGTGTGTGTGTGATTTGAGTAGTATGAGAATGCAGGCCAAGCCATGTGAATGACTGAATGGGTGTGAATAGAATTTATAAATCACATTTATGTGAACGTTAATGCTTCATTGGGTGCGATGTGTACTCAACGCATCAAATGCATAGGCATATATATATATATATATATCTGCATCTCTATTTGGTTAAGCATCGTTAATAAACCAGGCATAAATCAAATGATTTTCACACCATAAGTATTTTTAAGCCAAATTTTCTATTTCTTTTTGCATAGACATATAAAATGTTTGCATTTGCAATCAATATAAACTGAATGCAATTAGTTCAGGTCCAATTCATATAAAATGCAGGAAATATTGGACATATTTCTAGCAGCTGATTTAGTTTTTTCTAGTCATTGATATGCAGCATATAGCAGCACATACAGCAGCTGCTGCCTGCCGCACACCCACAGCACAACAAGAGGCAACAACAGGCAACAGTTGCAAATATCATTTTTGCCATTTTGCTGCTAATGAGGCACACTTCAAAATTTCACTCATTCACAACAAGAGTGAGCAGTGGGGAGTGGGGAGTGAAGGGGAGTGGGGAAGGGGGGAAACAACAATTTTATAGGTAGCAAACACAGCATCCAATTAAACTACTAAACCACAACAAAAGCTGCAACAGCAGCAGCAACAGCAGCACCAATAACAGCAACAGTAGTAACAGCAACAGCAGCAGCCACTCAACAAAAAGTTTCACTTTCACATAATTGCTAAATAATTAGCTTCAGCATCAAAATGCAGCCTTAGTTTTGTTGTTATGTGTAGAGCGTATAGAGTGTCTGCAGCAGCTGCGCCACAGCTGCCAACTGCGAACTGCCAACTGCTAGCCGCCAACTGCCAACTTGTTGTTGTTGCTGCTGTTACTGTTACTGTTGCTGTTGGTGTCCAGGATTGTTATGCTCAAACTAGTTTTCCAGCTCTTATCGAGCATGCATGCTGCTGCTGCTGCTCGATGTGTAAGTGTAAACTTAAATTAATGTGTGGCATGTGTGTTTGTGTGTATGTGTGTTTGTGTGTGTGAGCATTTCATGTGTGAAAGTGAAAAATGCAATTGTGACCACGAGATGAGAAGAGAAAGAGTGAGGGAGAGGGAGATAGTGAGAGAGATAGTGAGATATAAGCTGATTAACGAACACGCAAAGCAAGCTAAAATGTTCAGCTTACTGGCCCAAATATGCGGATAAAAAAAAAAAAAACAACAACAACAACAACAATAGCAAGTTTTCAAAGTTAACTAAATAAATTTCATTGTAAATATAAACGGAAAAAAAAAATGTTTATAGATTTACAATGAAATTAATAAGCATACGTATAATTTCTCATATATAAAGAAATGTTATTTAATATTATGTGTAATATTTAATATATCAATTTTTATATGCAGGTAATTTTAAACTATTAATTGTAAACAATTCACTTTTATATGTAATAAGAAACCTTTTTTTTTTGTATAGTTGAGCGAGCTCGCTCTTTATCCGATCTTAAAATAAATAAATAAAATAAATAAAAATAAAAATAATCCGATATTAAAATAAACAAGCTGCTCTATTTTCTATATATATACAAGTAATTCTAGGAAAAAAGATAAGAAAGAAAAATATGAAACTTACAAATATAAAGCAGCAATTAAAAAAAAAATAAATAAATTTTTACTTGGAATTTTACGATTATGAATCTTTTCTTAATCTTTGCCTTTAATAATTTTTTCACACTGCTCGTTAAGATTTTAAAATATTTCGATAAAAATTATAAGCTGAAATGATTAATGTTTTGCTCGTTTTTATTTTTATTTTTTATTTAGTTTTTTAAATCGTATTATAACAAGATTTTAAGCAGTTCTCAAAAATTAAATTGACTTAAAATAATTCTTAAAATTATACGCTTAGTTAAGAGAGATTATAATAGTCTGAGAATCTAATTAAAATACGCATTTCAAGTACTTAAAGAAAATAAGTTATATCTTCTTCTTCTTGCACAACTACTTCAACTTCTTCTTCATCAACTTCTTCAGGCCTTTTTTTTCACATCTTGTGCGTCGTTACCAAAAACAATAGAAAATTTTCTTAATTCTGTTTGCATTCGCAATTACTTCTTCTACTTGGGAGCCCATCAAATTTGATGGCTCCCCAATGGGAGACCAAGAGTGTTTGCAGCCGTTGTCTCTCTCTCTCTCTCTCTCTCTCTTGAATTGTTATTTTCTCTTCTTTTCTTTTCTTTTATTTTCTTAGCTTTAACTTGGTCAGTAGCTGTAGAAATTTTGTTTTTTTGCGTTAGCTTTAATTAGAGCTGCTGTTGTTATTTTAGCCAAAAAAAAACACAAAACACAGCAGCATCTTTTTGGGCCATTATCATTTCATTAACATAGACATAAAAGATCTTCTTCTCACTTGAAGGTTGATTCCCTCGATAGACTCTGTCAATTTTCTATATGTGTGTATGTGTATTTTTGTGTCTTGGTGTTTTGTTTATTGAAATGAAAACACGTGTTGCGGCTATAAACAAAGAAAATTGTTATTTTTCGAACGTAATATTATGCTAAAAAAAAATAGAAGAAAAAAATAAATAAAAGTAATACTTTAACTTGTCTAGCGTGAAAAAAAAAACTCATCCTTGTCTCTCAAAGCAGCAGTAATAATTTTTTTTCTACTTGTTTAAATTCTTTTGTTATTTTTTGTAGCAAAAGCTTAAAAAAATTTTCTTTATTTTTTTTTTTAGTTGCAAAAAATTAAAGTCACTGTTATTATTTATACTTCCAAGCACTAGTCGTTGGCTTTAACTTATTATAAAATTGAAATTTATTTATAAACTTTTTAGTTTTAAGTTTAGCAGTGGGCTGTCAAATATTGCAGCTGCAGAGCTCGTATTGGGCAATATTATATATATATACGAGGGGTATTCAAAAAGTAAGTTTCCCTGTGTTGGGGGAAAAATAAAAAACAAGTTTTAGGCAGTAAAAATAAATTTATTTTATTCTTTGACTCTTAAACTATTTTTCTACATAGTCGCCTTGGACTACAATACATTTTTGGTATCTGTGTGAAAGCTTAAGTAAACCTTCCTTAAAAAATTCCGTGCCCTGTTTTTTGATCCACGATTTGACGACTTACTTTTTAAATATCCCTCGTATATATGATTTCAAAGCTCTTGATATTTGACAACCAAATTTTATATTATATTTGTCTTTTCGTGCAGCAAATAACGAAACTTTTTTTATTTTCATTTATTTATTTTTTTTTTTTGCATAATTTCTTTATGTAAAAAAGCTTTCGGCGAGCATAAAAAAAAAAATAGAAGAATTTTAAATTTCAAGTTTTACTTTTCTTTTTTTTTTTTTTGTCACATTTTACCGTTTGGCGCTTGGTCCATTTACTTTTTCCGCCTGATGCCTATAAAAAGCTGTCGTGTGTTTTTTTTTTTTTTTTATGCGAAATTACGTGATGCCAAAAGCTGCCAATGTTGCCGCCGCGTTGCTTGACAATTTCCGACATATCGACAGTTGCAACAGCAGCAAGCAAGCAAGCAGCACAGGATTGGCGACACCTTATAGCTGCTATAGACGCCCTCAACTGACATTTTACAGCAACCAGCGGTGCCCCTGCCACTCCCCCTCCCCCATACCCGCTAACATGCTGCCCTGCACGTTTCACTTCAATTCTTGACTGAAAGTGTGAATATAATGTGTAATCCCGCCGACTGCGTGCGGGTTCAGCTGGAAATGTCAAAAAGAATGTGAGAGAAAGAGCGACAGAGAGAGAGAGAAAAAGGGAGAGCAAACAAAAAGTGATATATATATATATATAAAAAAAAACCTTGATGTACATTCGTATATAACTTATAACTGTCTGTTTCGTAGACTACTACTACAGTCTCTCTTACAACAACAACAACAAAAGCGACAACAACGACAGCAACAACAACAACAATAATAACAGCTGTGGCCGTTTTGTGGAACTGTGTTGATTTTCATTTTCAGCACACTAGGCGATGGCACGCCCACTGTGCGCGAGCGCGCACACTCCTCAAGTTTTTCGCATTGATTGCGTTACAATTTCAGGTTTTTCAATTCTTTTTTTTTTCTGCTTTTTTTCTGTTTTTTGCGCTCACTGTATTTTACCGGCTGTGCGCGCCGCCACAAAACGTGTCCGTTGGGTTTGTTGTTATAGTTGTAGTTTTGCTACTATCGCGCAAAATTGTTGTTGTTGTTGCCTGAGTTGCTGTTGTCTTTCTGCCACAGCATAAAGAATATATGTATCTCTGTGGTGTGTGTATTTGTGTGTTGGAGTTGGATTTTTTTTTTATCTATATCTCCGGTCGTTGGTTCAGCATTATATTACTGCGAGTAAAGTTGGCTTTGGGTTGTGTTTGGGCTTTTTTTTTTTTTGTGCTTTGGTTTTGCGCGACTGACTTAAATGCTATTTGCTAGACGGTGGAACTGATGGACAGACAGATAGACAGACTGACAGACTGAGAGACAGAAAGACAGACAGAGAGACTGACTGACGGACAGACAGACAGAGAGATTGCCTGCCTGACTGCCTGCCTGCCTGCTTGCTGGACTACTAGTCGGTTGGCTGTCTGGCTGTCTGGTTGTCTGGCTGGTTAGCTGTCTGGTTTGTTGGTTTCTTGGGCGTCTTTGAACCGGTTTTTTCTTTAGGCTCTCAATTCATTTCATTTCATTTCGTTTCGTTTTCATTTCGATTTACGAGCGCAAAAATTCAAAAATCAAATAAATAGACAACAGACAACAAGCAAGCAAGCAAGCAAAACAAAATGCTTTCGTTATTGTTGTTGTTGCTGTTGTTATTGTTGTTGTTGTGCATTATAATTCAGTCAAGTCAGAGATCTTGAAACGTTTGTCTTGCGGTTAAGTTCAGTTAATACTCAGTGTGATTAAAAAAAATCCCATTGAAATTCCATAATAAAATAGATCAATGTTTTCTCATTCTCTCTCGCTCGCTCTCTCTAACTCTTTAAAGCCAACTTAATGAAAAAAAAAAAGAAAAAATTGATATCAGTTTTAATATTATAGAGACAGAGAGAGAAAGAGAGAGAGAGAGAGAAGAGAGACTGCTATCATATAATATTTACAGTACATAAAAATGACTCTATTAACTTTTATGCAGTCAACCAACTGTAAATCTGTAAAAATTCATTAAAAAAAAAAAAAAAAAAAAAAAATTACATAAATGCAAATACAAAAAAAAAAAAATAAATAAATGAATATCAATGCAACAGCAAATAAAAAAAAAATAAAAATAATATAAAGAATTGAGGCACATTAACTGTTATATAGTTGCTTTAAATGGTTTTGTTTATTTGTCATGCCATTGTCTTTATTTGGCTGCAAATAATGTTGAATTAAATAAATTATTGCACATAGTTGGCAATTTTTATTTTTTATTTTTTTTTTTTATATAAAATTTTTTTTGTTTCGTATATAAAAAGCAACTTTCATTTCCTGCTGAACAACAAAAAAAAAATAATATGTGTTTGGCAATGTGTGGGAGTTGATTTCATACAGCTTAATAATAAAAAAAAATATATTAAATTTATGGCTAAGAGTCAGATATTGTCTGATTGTCTGACTGTCTGTCTGTCTATCTATCAGTTCTATAAATGAAAGTAGAAATATAAAAAGTTTCACTGCAAATAATATAATAATTCTTTTATTTTTTTTTTTAAATTATATAATATAAATTTCTCTTAGATTTAATAATTAATTTCTCTTTATGCTACATAAACAAATATAAGAAGCTTTCAAAATGAAAAAGAAAAGTTTTTTTTTTTTATAGCCATAAGCTTAAATGTTGTTTATATGAACGTTAAAAATATTATAAAAAAAAAAAATATTTATTACATTAGATTATGTTATCTTATATTTTATTTATGCAAGTTTTTACAATTTTAAATCGTTTTTTTAGTTTACAAAAAAAAAAAAAAATCATGTTAAAAAAACATAAAGAAAAAAATACCAACAATTTCTGTTGCCTAAGGACAATTTTTGCGACCTTTTTCGCAGACACATTTGTATTGTTGCTAATGTGTTGTTGATGTTGTTATTGTTGTTGTTGTCATGTCTGCACAACATATTAGTATGTCTGCCAACATATGTAGTATGTAATTTTTAAAGACCTTCATTGAGTTGTGATTTTTTTTGAGGCGCTGTATGACACACCCGCAAACATTTTTTGAGGCAAAAAAAAAAAAAAAAAAAAATCAGCGCATTATAACCTTCAACTAAAAATTGGTTGTCTAAATGCTTGTTAATATGTTATACTAATTTAGATATTGTACTAAAAAAAAAAAAATAAAACAATACTAAATGCAATTTATTATAATTGGTCAAAAATCTGTTGATATATATGTATAGATAATGCTTAATGTTGCGTTCATGTTTTTTTTTTCTTTTGTTGTTAAAGACAGAGAGAGAGAGAGAGAATTGTATTGTGGCAAAATAAATTATAATTATTATCATTATAATTATAATTGTTATTATTGTTTATGTTTTGCTTGTTTTGATGCATCATTTGTTATAGGTCAACATTGTATTTATACTTCTTCCCTCTTACTCTCTCTCTCTCTCTCTATCTTTTGTCTGTGCTTTTAGGCGAACGTGTGAAAGACAAATTAATAATCACAACGCACACAACATTGACTAAAATACAGTTATTTATGTCTTAATGGATTAATTGTTTTGATCGCATTTTCTAAACTAATTTCAATCCAGATTATTTCATATCGTAATCTGTATTTCAAATAAACTTAATAAGTTAATTATTATTTACTTTTGCCACAACTACAACTATAGTTTAGCTTCTTCTTCTTCTGGTTGTTCTTGTTGTTACTGTTGTTAGTTTTCTTTTATTATTCAATCAAATTAACTATAGTTTTTCTTTCTCTTTTGCTCTTTTTCTCTTCTCTATGCTGTGGAATTTGTGCTGACAATAAAACTTTACGTAATCGATAAAGAATTCTTTAACATATACACACATACACGCACACACGCATACATTTCATTTCATTCATAATTAATTATTGAAATGGGTTGAAGTGGAAAAATCACAATTCGTGACTTGACTGAATCCATGAGCAGCAGCAGCAGCAAAGGAAAAAAAAAATGAGCAAAAAGCAAGCAGCGATTGCTATTTTATTCCAACTCCTCTAAAAGATCCCTGCAAATGAATCAAACCATTGTATATACTGTATATGCTCACTGTGAGTAAAAGAGAAAGCACTAGGTAAAAAGAGAGAGAAGAGTATGGAGAGTGAAGAGAGAAGAGTGAAAGGGTTAAGCTTGCTTTTGACAGCACCATGAAAATTGATTTTCATGTATAGCTTTTGCTTTTTTTTTTTTTTTTTGGTTGCTCCTGCTGCTGCTTCTGCTCCTGCTGTTGCAAATGTCTAAAGGGGGCTGTGGTTTCACTGTCGTATACTAAGCTAAGCTACATTTTGTTATAAAAACGAAAGTGAAATTTTTTTCCTGGTGACAAAATCAATCCGACTTTAGAATTACGCTTTTATGCTGAGAAGCCGAGCCCCATGGCATTTTTCGATATAGACTTATTCCATCAATATGCAAAGCGACTTTGACATAAGAACTTATATTAGTATGTGTGTGTGTGTGTTTTTTGGGGTTGGCCAACAGCAGCATTAGCACAAGCCACAACGAGGCCGCAACAAATCTCACCTGAGTCTTCTTGCCGTAAAATTGTTGCCCCTGCAGTCAAATTAGAAGAGTAAAAAAAAAAAAACTGTGCCACAGGCCAACAGCAAGAAAGAAAAAAAAAAAAAAATTATGAGGCACATTGGGATACAAACGCTGCTGCTGCCTGCCACACAGCATGAAATTAAAAACAGACTTTTTGGCGACATTTTTGTTCTTGTTCTTGTTGTTGTTGTTGTTGGCCTGGCCAATGCCTTTGCCTTTGCTTTTGCTGTTGCTTGGCCTGCTTTTTGCATAACACAAAATCAATTACAATTTTAATTAAATATGCAAAGCTCAGCAGTAGCATCAGCATCAGCAGCAGTAGCATCAGCATCAGCAGATACGTTGAAGATTTTTTTTTTTTAGATTGGCAGCAAGCAAATGAGGGACAAGTAATATGCGCAAGAGGAAGAACTCAATCAGCTAAATGTCCCAAGCGATGGGTTCTTCTGCTAACAGTAATAGCAGCCAGCAGCAGGCGCATGAAGATTTGAGTTAGACTGTCAAGTTTTATATTGACTTAAATGCAAATACAATGAAGCCAAAGTGTGTGTATACCCTAGAAAAAAAAAATAAAAAAAATAAAATAAAAAAACAAGTAGACAATAAATGTTAAAGAAATCAAAGCTATGCTAAAAAAAAAAAATAAGCTTCAAATTTTGCGAATATTATTTTTGAAGATTTTTTTTTTGTTTTTGCTTTAGTTTTTATCAGCTGAATGAAAGATGATTTTGTTTTCTTTTTTTTTTTTTTATTGGCACATGTGAGAACTAAGCCAAGTTAAGCTATCTTTTGTTCAAATGCCTTTTGTTGTTGTTCTTGTTAGTCTAAAAATAAAAATAAAAAATATATGTTCACGCATTTGACAGTTTTATTTTTAGCACAAAATTTATACACCACAAAAAAAAAAAAGATGAATAGAAAGTTTGTTCTTGGCATAGAAATTGACAGAGTAAAAAAAAAAAAAAATTAAAATATTGCAAAAATTTAGAACGTGTGAAAGATTTATTTTTTTTTTTTTCTCTAGATATTTTCCAGTGTAATTAATAATAATTATATAATTTTTTTACAGCACAAGTAGCAGCAAAAAGTTTATATAAAACTTCTCTTTGGGGAAAAAAAAAACTGAAACTTTACGTTAGTTTTTTTTAACAGTATTTTGCATATAATAAATAATTGCATGATGTAGCACTTTATATAGATAAATATTACAGTTTTCAGTTTTTATAACGGTAATAGAACTGACAAAACCAACTGTTATTTCTATCTCTCTCTATCTCTCTCTGTCTCTCTCTGTCTGTCTCAATGTGTCTGCTGTATCATAAAATTTTTTGGTAAATAATTGATGAAACCTTTTAGACTAAAAATAGTCTCTAATTAAATTGACTGTCAGTTTGTCTTTCTCTCTCTTTCACTCGCTCTCTCTATCTCTGTTTCTGTCTTTCTGTCAATTTCGCTTGCTGCTGAACAAGTCTGAGACATACATCAATTACAATTTGCTTCTTGCTCTTAGACATTTTGCCCTAATCTCGGTCAGAATCTTTGCATTCTTGATGTGAATACTAAAGTCTGCCAACCAGTTCGAGGCTTGCAGGTAAAACCAAACTAAATGGAAATGTGGTTCACACTATGCAAGTTTACAGGAGCAGCATGTATAAGCTTCATTGATGTTGTGCAGCTGCTGCAGTGTCTGTTGGTCAATTTGCATTTGCATAACTTTTAATTGAGGTGCATTCGATGCACTTAGAGATGAAGCTTTTGACTGAAGTTTTGATATTTTTGATAAGTTGACACTTTGGCAAGTTTGGCAGTTGTGTGTGTGAGTGTGTGTGTGTTTGATGGCTATAACTGGCACAACAAGCGTCAGTGTTTGCCAAAGGACAGCTGTGCTACAGTTAATTTACCAAAGTGCGTCATATTGCTTTTCTCTTGCTTCTTCTTCTTCTACTATATTTCTACCAGCGAAACGTTTAATTAATTTTCGTGTTTATTTTCTATTTCATTGCAGGTATGTACAACTACAACTACAACTACAACTATAATACACACGGCAAATGTCGCTGCCAATATCGATTAGGGTCAAATACACGCAAACACAGACACACACAGTGCGTATACGCAATATTTTGTATCAATGATGAGAATGTGATTTAAACAAGTTTGTACATGCATTAGACTTAGCCTTAAGGCAATAATCAACTAAACACAAGCAAATATTGCAAAATAATTTATATTTGATTTCATCAATATTTGAAATATTTTTAGTTATTTTACATTTTGTTTTTTTTCTTTCTTTCTTTTCAACTTTGACTTTTATGACTAACAACAAGATTTTTTTTTTGGCAAGATTAAGGCAAAAACTTGTTTTGTTACTTTGTTGGACAATTTCATTTTGTAAGAACAATATAACTATAACTATAGTGTCAGTGTTGCTTAGATAACTTTTTTATACAATGATTTCATAATTTCAAGTTTTCATAATTTTTTTTTATATTTTTTATCATTTTTTTTTATATTTTTCTTTTTTTTTTTTTTTTTTGCATATTTTTCTCTACTTTTTTGTATATTTTTCTCTACTCACAATCTTGTTCATTTTCTGCTTGTTAGTCGCCTTAAGTGCAAAGCAAAAGTGTAAAATTTTGTAAGCGTAGGCGATGAGAGCAACAGTTTCTCTTGGCGCGTTACAACAGTTTTATGAACATGAAATGCACAGAACTTTTTTCAAGTTTTTACTGGACAGTTGTCTCTCTCTCTATGTGTGTATGTGTGTGTGTGTGTCAACGTGGGTGACAATATTGTAAAAAACTTATGCTTTTAAAAGATTTAAATCTTTCTTTTGTTTTTGTACTTCAAAACTTACTTATTAATAAAACATAATGTCATTAGAAAATTACTTAAAACTCAAATGAAATGATAATAATGAAAAGAAACTGTAGAAGAAGGTGTAAGAACACATTTATAAAATCTTTTTACATAACTATGCAAAGTGTTTTATGGAATTTGTCCAGCTGGAATTTTTGTTTCTCTGTCTCTATAGAGAGAGAGAGAAGAAGAAGTAAAAATTATATTTCATGTCATTAGTAAAATACTTTTGAAAGGGCAATTTTATAGAAATACAAAGACAATCGCTGTCTAATCTGCTGTCAGTAGTATGTCCACCCACCCGTTGTTTTTTCCTGTCTGTCAACTAAAATTACGCAAGGACAACCAATGTTTTTTTTTTTTTTTTTCTTTTCTTGTCGGTTTTGTTATGTTTCCCCCGCATATAGAAATGTATTTTTAACGGCTTTGTCAAACAACAACAACAACAACAGAAAACAGAAAACATACAAACAGCTCATTAGGGCGACCATTCGGCTGCCTATGTCTGTCCAGAAAGGTTAAATACCTTTCAGTTATGTTTTTTTTTTTTTTTTTGCTCCTCACTAATTTTGTTTTCTTTAATATATATTTTTACTTTTTGGAACAGATATATGCATGAATATATATATATATAATTTTTTTTTTTTTTTAAGTTGCAGTTGCGCAGCTCACAAATATTTACATAGTCAACAAATGTGACAGTGAGACGTTTGACAGTTGATGGTCGACGTCTTTTTGCATGCAATATATTTTTATATATATATAAAAGTTGTGTCGCGTTAAACAATTTAAGGTGTAAACTGATGAAGCTTCAACGCTTCACTGTGCCCGATCATTATCACATGATAAACCAAAGCGACTTGTCTTGAAAATAAATACAAAAAAAAATAAAAATAAAATCATTAAAAAGCAAAAGTTTAAAAGTAGCCGAAATAATAGACGATGATGGCGATGACGATGAGTCTCTGCTTGGTATTTGATATTTATGTTTGACAAAGTCAAATGCCCATCAAAGTGTTAATAATTCATTTTGATGGGCATGGGAAGCAACACTAACAACAACACTAACAACAACAACAGCAAGCAAACACTATAAAAGATTTGATGAAGCAGCAGCTAGAGATAAATATTTAACATAAATATTTATGTGAAAAAAATAAAAAAAAAAACAGAAGTGATAATTAAACTTAAACTGTTGACGGTGGTGGTGGTGGTGATGGTGCATGTGCCAAAAGAAACTATAAATTGTATGCAAACAAAGTTGTAAATGTTATTATAATATCAGATATCTGCATAAATCGTTTATCAAGTTCAAATAATTTGAAATTTCGTCAAGTCAATTTCAATAAACATTGCATAAAGTTTTTTGCTCTACAAAAATATCATCAATATTTATATTTTATGCATATGCTGAAAAAGCAAATAAAATCAGTAAATGAAAGAAATTAAAAATTAATATAAAAATGATTTATAGAAATACAGAATTATGTTATTATATTAGAGATAAACTTGCTGTTTATGCTGTTGAAATTTATGATTTAATTTACGATTTAATATTCTAATATTTTAGTGTTAAAAAGTTTATTTAAATTCTTATACGCACAATGCTTAGGCAAAGTTAGCTAAACTTTAATAAATATTATTGTTGCACACACACATATAGAGAGATTTACATACATATGCCGCCATGTCACGCTCATGATCATATGAACTTTATTTGCATGCAAAATCTTAAAGTTTTTTTTTCTTATTTTTCCCACGCTTGCAAATCAAAGCAAAACTATGTTAAAATTAACTTGTGGTAAGGCATGATGAAAATTGTCTTGCTTCCAAAATATTACACTAGCAACTTGCAACTTGCAGCTTGCAACTTACAATTTGAGCGCTATTTTTGCAGCTCAAGTAGTTGGACAGACAACGCCTAAGAGACAACAACACCAGCAACACGATGTGCGGGGCGCATATGTATCTATCTGAAGGTTTTATATGTTACTCTAGCATTGATTTTCAACTATATATAACAGCAATTTTTCATTGTTGTAAAGTGCTTTTTGAAATGGATTTTTACTTAGTTTGAGAGTTGAATATAGTTTCTGTTTTTACACCCTTCGTCTGCTGGCTGTGTGTGTGTTTTTTTTTTTAATGGTTCTTGTGGTCTGTTTGGTTTTTGATTCGAGGTCGTCGGTCGTCGTCGTCTTGACGTCTTCACGCGTTTCCTTCTATTTTACTTTATTTCTCTTCATGCTTTGTGCGCCCCTCGACGTTGATTGCCGCGCCGCGCGCGCAATCTAACTTCCATTTAATGAGTTTTTTTTTTTTTTTTTTTCTCTATCTGCTCTGCAGTATTTTTTTTTTTGCTCAAAGTTTCGCTTTCACTTTTGGCTGCAAAACCAACGCCATCGCGTGTGGAGCATTGCGCTTGACGCCTTTCTATTTCTATATGGATTTTTTTTTTTTTTTTTGTAGTTACTGCAAGGACACTTGAAATTGTTGTGGAATATCTTTAGATTCTCTAGCAGCAACAGCAGGGAATAAATAACAGAAGTAAACGAAAAAGACTTTGAGAAGCTTCAAGGCAAAATCAGGCAACTCATTGGGGACACATATACACACAGAGACACACGCACACACGCACACACGCACATGCACATACATGGAAAAGCTGTAAACGATTCGCTGCCATAAAGAATCAACAAAGGCATAAAAACCAACAAATAACTATAGTATGTTGATTTAACATAGTTAATGCACATAAATAGAATGTGGAGTATAAAAAGTCGCATTACATATACAAGTACACACAACACACACACACACACACATACACATACAACTACATAAAAAGCATCCTGTTCACGTGCGCTAGCCTAAGAGCTTGAAGCAGCAGCAGGCTGAATAAGTAAGTGCGGTAAGAGGTTCTGGACAGGGGTAGAGCATGGGACGTAGAGGAGGAGGGGCTGTTGTTGTTGTTGGTATATAAAACGTGGCACAACAATAAACAAGCCATAAAATATTTGTGCCCCGTGCACTCGACCTGTTTGAAAAGCGTTTGCGTTTTATGTCTCAAATACAAAATAACAAAGTAAATAAAAATGTTAATGTCTAGTCTAGAGTTTAAGTTCTATATATAATACTATATATATAATATATATATATATATATATATATATATATAAGATATGTTGCTCTACTAATAATAATATCAATATCAATATAATTATTTTCTTATGCTAAAAAAAACAATATGAATTCTCATTGGAAAAAAATGAAATTTATTAACATAAAGGTGTTCAAAGAAAATTCAAATAAATAAAATAAAATAAAAAAAAATAAAATAAAATAAATAAATAAATAATTGGATAAAAAAAAAATAATTGAATGAAATAAAACAAAAATAATTCAAGATTAATAATATAAAATAAAATATAAATATAATAAAAATAATAAATAATAAATAATAAAAATTAAAAAAATAATAAATAATAAAAATGATAAAAATCAAAAATAATAAAAATAAAATGTAGTAAAAATAAAAAAATAAATAAAAAAAAAAATAAAAAATAATAAAAATGAAAAATAATAAAAATGAAAAATAATAAAAATGAAAAATAGTAAAAATCAAAAATAATATAAATCAAAAATAATATGAATCAAAAATAATAATAAAAAAATAAATAAATTAAAAATAGTAAAAATAAAAAATAGTACAAATAAAAATAATAAAAATAAAAAATAGTAAAAATAAAAAAAAATAATAAAAAAAATAATAAAAATGAAAAATATTAAAAATAAATAATAAAAAATAGTAAAAATAAAAAAAAATATTAAAAATCAAAAAAAATAGTAAAAATAAAAAAAAAAAAATTAAAAAAATAATAAAAATTAAAAATTAAAAAAATAATAAAAATTAAAAATTAAAAATAATAAAAATTAAAAAAATAAAAATAAAAAATAATAAAAATTAAAAAAAATAAAAATTAAAAATAGTAATAATAAAAAATAGTAAAAATAAAAATTAAAAATTAAAAATAAAAATTAAAAATAATACAAATTAATAATAGAATTAAATAAATAAATTAAATTAATAATAGAAATAATAAACATAAATAAAATAAAAAAATAAAATAAAATAAATAATTGAAACCTACTGAAAATTTTTTACTGTCTTCATGCAAGTTGTAAGTTTCCTAGATTTTTTTTTTTACATTTCTCAGTTACATATCAATGCGTGAAACTAATTCATATTCAACATGCATCATTTATTTTGTGTTCTCTATCTGTTCGTCTGTTTGTCTCTTCTATACACACGTTGTAGATTACCCTTATGTAAACATTTTCATTTCGCAACGAAAAATCTTAAGAGAATATCTTATGGCATATAATTCAAGTATATTTTTTTTTATTTTATTTTTTTTTTGCCATCAAATTTAGTTTATGTTTCGTGGAAGCCATTAAATTGAATCACGTAGCAAACTTACGTCTCTCATTCTCTAGATCTGGTTACTGTAACGCTGTGCGAGCAGTAGCAGCCGCAGCAGTAGCGATACTTGTGGTATAATATTCAATAATAAGCTGTTTGCTGTATAAATGCTTTTGCTTTTCATAGATAGAAAAGAAAGATGGTGAAAAAGAAGAAAAGAGCGGAACGTGTGGTGTATGCAAAAGGTGAAAAGGTTTTCTATGTTAAGCATCTTAACTATTTTGAATAAACGCCTGAGGTGGTGCTGCTGCTGCTGTTGTTGTTATTCCTGCTGGTGTGTAGTATTACTGCTGCTGCTGTTTTTAACCTTTTGCTTTGCTTTTGTATATTGATTGATTTGTTTGCTCCCCTATGCCTTCTTCTCATTCAATCTGATTCATGTGTTTGTCTCTGCATGTTTACAAGAGATTTCTGATTTGACAAAGTTTTTAGAGTCATAAAAAGAATGAATGGTACGACGAAGTGCGGGTTGGGCGACATACGACACTTAACGCTTCGCTTTTATGTGTGTGTGTGTGTGTGTGTGTGTGGCGGGCGGACGAGCGTATTTAACCTTCAAGTTTTTGCTGACAGTGCCAAAAAAAAAGAGGAAGAATATATTCAGCTACTTGCTAACTTATCTATGCCAATAACTCAACATAAAAGTCAAGAAGTTGCCTTGCTTGCCGCAATGGGCAAGCCCATAAAAGTCAACAACAACAACAACAACAACAAAAGCTTCAGCAGCAGCAGTAACGGAAGAGTCAGAAAAGTGTAGACAGCGGGTAACGCGCGAGGTCAAAAACGAAGGAAACTAAAATCAACGTCAAACACAGGCGAGCCCATTAATTTTTATTGCGCATGAGAATATCTACAGTAGCCCAAAAAAAATAAGAGAGAAAGAAAGAGAAAGAGCAGAAAAAAAAGAAGACAAAATTTGAATAAAAATTAGCAAGCATACATTTATGCGCGGCTCCACCATAAATCCCATAAATACCAAGCGGCAACTGTTACAAATAGACGGGACGAAGGTAAAGGCAAAGGCAATGGCAAAGGCAAAGAGCAAACTCCAAGGTAATTTTGCGATTGATATAAACTGAAACTGAAAAAAATATGAGAAGAAAGAAAAGAGAAGAGCAGAAAAAGAAGTGCGGCAATAGCAGACAAACATTCTGACAGACAAACAGAGCTTTCTGTACATATATATATATATATATTTATATATATATAGTATAACGGTATATACTTAGTATATATGTATATAGGAATTGCGTGCTGAATAGCGTCGCTGTCGACGCCCCCAAGGGGGTTGATAATTTTTTTTTCTTTTTCTTCTTTTTTTCCCATTTTTTTTTTTTCTTCACGCTATTTGTTTATTTTATTTTTGCGTTGCTTCTTTCTGATTTTTGTTTTTTTTTTTTTTTCTGGGGTATTACAACATTTTTATTTTGTTTGTTCAAGTCTGCTGATGATAAATACAAGTTTACAGTGAATAAGAAAGTTTTCTACAGTTAATAAAAGTTGAGATTTTACTTATTTTACTGTAATGTAAATATTTGCAAATTGCTATAAAAATTAAAGTTTTTAGTTGTAGATTTATATAAAATATTTTAATTTTAATTATATAATATTTATTTTATTTTTTATTATTTTATTTTATTTTTTATTATTTTATTTTATCTTATTTTATATTATTTTATATTATTTTATTTTATTTTTTTTATATTATTTGATATTTTATTTTATTTTATATTATTTTATTTTATTTTATTTTATATTATTTTTTTTTATATTATTTTATTTTATATTATTTTTTTTTATATTTTTTTATATATTTTTTTTATATTATTTTATTTTTTTATATTATTTTATTTTTTTTCTATATTATTTTATTTTATATTATTTTTTTTTATATTATTTTCTTGATTTTTTTTTATATTATTTTATATTTTATTTTTTTTATATTATTTTATTTTATTTTATATTATTTTATTTTATATTTTATTTTATTTTTTTTATATTATATTATTTTATTTTATTTTATATTATTTTTTTTTATATTATTTTATTTTATATTTTTTTATATTTTTTTTTTATATTATTTTATTTTTTTTCTATATTATTTTATTTTATATTATTTTTTTTTATATTATTTTATATTTTATTTTTTTTATATTATTTTATATTTTATTTTTTTTATATTATTTTATATTTTATTTTTTTTATATTATTTTATATTTTATTTTTTTTATATTATTTTATATTTTATTTTATTTTTTTTATATTATATTATTTTATATTATTTTTTTTTATATTATTTTATTTTATATTTTTTTATTTTCTTTTATTTTATATTATATTTTTTATTTTATAATTATTATAGTGTATTTAAACATTCGTATAAGCTGCCATTGGCAGTCACTCTTCCTTTAATTTTGTTTGTGTGTCGATTCTATCTGAAAAGGTTGCTGCTGCTTTTGCCTACTTTAGGGCGCGTGTGTGCAGAGACAAACAAAATAAATTGCAAAGCACTTTTGTTACGACAGATGCAGACATATTGGCGACGCCACAATACTCACTGTGTGTTTTGTGTCTTATGTTTTCTTCATATTTAGCAGCATAACAACATAAAGTTAAATCTTCAGTTCTTCTTGTTGTTGTTGTTATTGTTGTTATAGTTATTAGCATTGTTAGCAGACAGTTTGGTTTCTTTACTGCTGCTACTACTGTGTTCTTTTGATTTTTCGTTAGTTTTCAGTTTTTGATTTTTGGGGTTGTTTTTATTTTTTTTGTTGCTGTTGATTTTATATTTCTTATTTTTTTTTTCTTCCTTTATTTTTATTGCTGTTGCGGAAAAAGTTTGTGCACTAAGCTGTGGCGCTAAGAATTCTTAGCATTTTCTTACTGTGATAATGACGTCAGCTGCTGTGGCTGATCTGGGATTTTAGAAACAAATATATATGTATATATATATTCTATATATATATAGATGGAATAACAGGCGTCAGCTCTAAGGTATTTTCTTCTTTTTTTTGTTTTAGCCACTTGAGCCATTGTCTTTGGGGAGAGACAAACAAAATACCTTAATAAGAAGAGGGAGTGCGTGTTTCTGAGAAAGAAAGAGAGAGAGAGAGAGAGAGAGAGAGTAGTAGTAGCTACTTCTAATCTTTAGCAATAAGTATATCAAGGTATTATGTGGTACTTAGACTACTTATAGGGATTTGTGTGTGCGTTGTGCTTCGTCTTGTGGCTGCTACTGTTGTTATTGTTACTCTTATTTTTGCTACTGCTACTGCTGCTGCTGCTGCTGCATGGCATATTCTCTGCAGAGCTGCTTGTTTTATAATTAAAACTTATGGCTCTTGTGCGTGTTGCAAGTATATGCGTATATAAGATGTGCGTGTAGCTGCGTATGTAAGACGTCGTCGTATAGCTGGCCATGTCCCATGTCTCGTAAAGATCTTTGAATATTACGTATTGGTATATACTTTGGGGAGTTACATAAACGTAAATAACTTGCCTTTTTTTTTTTTTTGTGTTTCACTCTTATGCCAATTTGCCAGGCTGATTTTTACCTTTACACTCTCATATAATGCTTATTACTCTTGCTGTTGCTGCTACAGCTGAACCCCTAAAAAAAAAAAATTGTAAGACTCATTTTTTACCTGTTCATTTCGACATTCGACTCCATTGATGTCTGCCATTTGGGCAATGAGCAAACATTCCATTTGATTGATTCTGTTATAAAATAAAACATAAATACAAATTGCAACATCAATTTTATTTTCGAAAATTGCCTTACTTTGCATTTTGATAAAATATTTTTATTTTTTTTACGTTGCGTTGCGTTACATTACTAATATAGTTTGGCTAAATTAGCATATGCCAAACAGCACAATAATGCACTGCAAGAAATTTTATAAAATTACAATTTAAATTGTAGAAATAAAAAAAAAAAATATTATTTATTTATTTATTTGTTGTTTTAATTTATACAGAAAGTTGTTTACATGCTACATTGAATATTAAAATAAATTTAAGCATTTTTAACAGTATTTAAAGGTTTTTGTATTAATTTTGTTGTTTTGGTTCAGTGCACAGCAACAGGAACAGCAGGAGCAGCAACAGCACAGCAGCGGCAGCAGCAGCAAAAGCACAGCAGCAGCAGCATATACTCCTCGACCCTTTTGCATACTATTTGGTATGCTTCACTGGCTTTTTGCTGACTGACTTCCTGTGCCTGCGCCTCCCCGTGTATGTGTGCCAAACGCTTCCTGTTGTACATTTGCTTACACATTTTACATGTGTATATATAAATACAGATATATATATATATATATATATATATATATATATATATATATATATATATATATATGTATATATTCATGCTTATATATTATATATATAAATTGTCTTTCGTGTTTTATACGTTGTGCATTTAAATTTCAATGTCTTGAGGCATTTTTTGGCACTACGGTTCAAATGTAAAATCATCTTTAAAGTCAGCCTATCTCTCACACACTCTCACTCACATTCTCTCTCTCTTTCTATCACTCTCCCTCTTTCTATCACTAGCTCTCTTTTATTTTTCATGCTATTACCTGACGCTTGCTTGGTGGAAAGTTTTATTTTTCTTTTTAACAACAGGCTGCATTTTACCACTGTGTGTGTGCGGCATGTCGCTTTACTTTATATGATTTAATTTGGCAGTTTGTTTGGCGGTTTGTCAGGCGTTTGTTTATGCAAATTTCACTGTGCATGGGAAATGTAACCACAACACAAAAAGAAAAAAAAAAAATCCCATGCGTGTTGACATTTTGCCTACGGATTCAAGCTAATAAAAACGACAAAAAAAATAAAGAAAATACAGGAATATTTAATACGTATTAAAGACACACACACACATACGTACATATACACATGCATATATAAATCAAATAAAAGCAACTTTATAGATAAAATAAATATTTATATACATATTTTATTTACCAGACATTTTACTACAGTTTACAACTACTGTCAGCATATATTACTATTTTTTTTTTTTCGAATTTATTTCTTGTATTTTTTTTCTCGTCTTTTTGACGTTTTGCATACTTCAACTCACATCACATTTTATCCTTGACCTCATAAGAGCAGCAACTAATTTATTAACTAATTGAATTTTTGTTTAAATGTTTTTTGCATCGTTTGTTTTTTGTGCAAAAACAACAAAAAAAAAAAAGAAATACAAAACACAAAGTTCGAGCAATCAATTAGTGCAATATATTTTTTTTATTAAAAGTTTTGTTTTTTTTTTATTTTTCTTTTGCGCTTTGAACATACATGAAAATTCATATATATGAGCATGGAATGTATATGTAGAGTAAGCATAGTTATTCAATATTGCACGTTGCACATTGCTGCTGCAACCTCTAAAAGCAACATCTACACAGTGAAAAAAAAAAAATGCTCGTACGAGCGCGCGCTATGTTGGTATTTCCTTTACATATTTACGAGCGGATATTGCTGCTGCTGCTGCTGTTGTTGCTACTGTTGCTGCTTGTCGTCTCCATATACATAATAATAACAACAACAACAACAATAATAAAATATAAAGCAAAACTTGTTTAAAATTCCAAAGTAGTTTTTTTTTTTTTTTTTTTTTGTGTTTCAGTTTATGCTGTGTGCGCGCTCAGCACATTTCATGTTAATTGTTTTGCCTTGTCTTGTCTACACATTGTGCCATAACTTTGATTGATTTTATATATATGTACATATATATATATATATTTATTTCTTTTTCAATATCAAGTTCAAATCTCATAAATAAAATTTTATTTATTTTGTTTTACTTTAAATTAGCTGACAAATTTTATGTGAATAACAAAACTATAAAAACTAATAAAAGAAAAAAAAATGAAACAAATGTTGTTCGCGACATTGTCAACTAATTGCGAATTCTGTGTTAGTTTAGCTTTGATATGTTAATTATTTATTTATTTTTTTTTTTTGATAATTCTTGCGCTGTCTTTAATTATTTTCCGGTTGCATGTTCGATTTCTTTTTTTTTGTGATTATTTTTATTAATTTATAATGACAATTATAGAAGAAGATATTGTAATATGACACAGTTTAAAGTTAATATTTATTTTTGTATACATTTTAATTATAATTTACAGACTTCTGTCTCTGTAAAAGAACCTGTAATTATATGCTGCATGTTGCATGAGAAATATTAAAAATAAAATGTATTTTTTTTTGTTTATCTCTCAACTTTTTCTTTTCAATCATTATAATGTTTGCAAAGTGCCATCAGTTGTGAATACTTGTTTTTTGTTTTTTGAATGATTAATGAATATTGGCTTGTGAATCATGTGCAAAAGAGTCACAAAACTTCATTTCAACGCGATGCGATGCGATGTGATGTAGTTGCATGTTTGACAATTTGACGGTTGCATCTGTTGATTTCTTCTGTTGTTAGCTGATTGGCAGACGATGCCAGTCAATTGTGGTGAATGGCATCGCAAACAAGAAAAATGTCAAGAAAATAATATTCAATAGTCAAAAAGAAAAATTTGAAAAAAAAAATCGTTAACTTGATCGACAGACGACTACTTTGACATTTTCTGCTGTGCAATTGTATGAGAAATGCGCAAAGATTTGTCAGCTTCTTCGTTACTGTTAAGCGTTTTGGCAATATTTTCTACTATGTTTCAATGCTATGTTTTGCCAGTTGGCAGTTCAATTGGCTTAAATATACAGGCGTTGCTAGTCATTTATATATGTATATAAATGACAAGCAACGCCTGTATTTAAGCCAATTGAACTGCCAACTGGCAAAACATAGCATTGAAACATAGTAGAAAATATTGCCAAAACGCTTAACAGTAACGAAGAAGCTGACAAATCTTTGCGCATTTCTCATACAATTGCACAGCAGAAAATGTCAAAGTAGTCGTCTGTCGATCAAGTTAACGATTTTTTTTTTCAAATTTTTCTTTTTGACTATTGAATATTATTTTCTTGACATTTTTCTTGTTTGCGATGCCATTCACCACAATTGACTGGCATCGTCTGCCAATCAGCTAACAACAGAAGAAATCAACAGATGCAACCGTCAAATTGTCAAACATGCAACTACATCACATCGCATCGCATCGCGTTGAAATGACAAACGATGCAAAAAACATTTAAACAAAAATTCAATTAGTAAATAAATTAGTTGCTGCTCTTATGAGGTCAAGGATGAAATGTGATGTGAGTTGAAGTATGCAAAACGTCAAAAAGACGAGAAAAAAAATACAAGAAATAAATTCGAAAAAAAAAAAATAGTAATATATGCTGACAGTAGTTGTAAACTGTAGTAAAATGTCTGGTAAATAAAATATGTATATAAATATTTATTTTATCTATAAAGTTGCTTTTATTTGATTTATATATGCATGTGTATATGTACGTATGTGTGTGTGTGTCTTTAATACGTATTAAATATTCCTGTATTTTCTTTATTTTTTTTGTCGTTTTTATTAGCTTGAATCCGTAGGCAAAATGTCAACACGCATGGGATTTTTTTTTTTTTTCTTTTTGTGTTGTGGTTACATTTCCCATGCACAGTGAAATTTGCATAAACAAACGCCTGACAAACCGCCAAACAAACTGCCAAATTAAATCATATAAAGTAAAGCGACATGCCGCACACACACAGTGGTAAAATGCAGCCTGTTGTTAAAAAGAAAAATAAAACTTTCCACCAAGCAAGCGTCAGGTAATAGCATGAAAAATAAAACAGAGCTAGTGATAGAAAGAGGGAGAGTGATAGAAAGAGAGAGAGAGAAAGTGAGTGAGAGTGTGTGAGAGTTAGGCTGACTTTAAAGATGATTTTACATTTGAACCGTCATGTGCCAAAAATGCCTCAAGACATTGAAATTTAAATGCACAACGTATAAAACACGAAAGACAATTTATATATATAATATGGTATAAGCATGAATATATACAGATATGTATATATATATATATATATATATATATATATATATCTGTATTTATATACACATGTAAAATGTGTAAGCAAATGTACAACAGGAAGCGTTTGGCACACACACACACATACACAGGCACAGGAAGTCAGTCAGCAAAAAGCCAGTGAAGCATACCAAATAGTATGCAAAAGGGTCGAGGAGTATATGCTGCTGCTGCTGCTGTACTGTTGCTGCTGTTGCTGTTGCTGTGTTGCTGCTGTTGCTGTGCACTGAACCAAAACAACAAAATTAATACAAAAACCTTTAAATACTGTTAAAAATGCTTACATTTATTTTAATATTCAATGTAGCATATAAAAATCTTTATGTATAAATTAAAACTACAAATAAATAAATAAATAAATAATACATATTTTTTTATTTCTACAATTTAAATTGTAATTTTAAAATATTTCTTGCAGTGCAATAGAAGCATCTATCTGCTATTTTTTTTTGTGCTATTTGGCATATGCTAATTTAGCCAAACTATATTAGTAATGTAACGCAACGCAACGTAACGCAAAAAAAAATAAAAATATTTTATCAAAATGCAAAGTGAGGCAATTTTCGAAAATAAAATTGATGTTTGCCATTTGTATTTATGTTTAATTTTATAACAGAATCAATCAAATGGAATGTTTGCTCATTGCCCAAATGGCAGACATCAATGGAGTCGAATGTCGAAATGAACAGGTAAAAAATGAGTCTTACAATTTTTTTTTTTAGGGGTTCAGCTGTAGCAGCAGCAGCAGCAAGAGTAATAAGCATTATATGAGAGTGTAAAGGTAAAAATCAGCCTGGCAAATTGGCATAAGAGTGAAACACACAGAAAAAAAAAAGGCAAGGCAAGTTATTTACGTTTATGTAACTCCCCAAAGTATATACCAATACGTAATATTCAAAGATCTTTACGAGACATGGGACATGGCCAGCTATACGACGACGTCTTACATACGCAGCTACACGCACATCTTATATACGCATATACTTGCAACACGCACAAGAGCCATAAGTTTTAATTATAAAACAAGCAGCTCTGCAGAGAATATGCCATGCAGCAGCAGCAGCAGCAGTAGCAGTAGCAAAAATAAGAGTAACAATAACAACAGTAGCAGCCACAAGACGAAGCACAACGCACACACAAATCCCTATAAGTAGTCTAAGTACCACATAATACCTTGATATACTTATTGCTAAAGATTAGAAGTAGCTACTACTACTCTCTCTCTCTCTCTCTCTCTCTTCTTTCTCAGAAACACGCACTCCCTCTTCTTATTAAGGTATTTTGTTTGTCTCTCCCCAAAGACAATGGCTCAAGTGGCTAAAACAAAAAAAAGAAGAAAATACCTTAGAGCTGACGCCTGTTATTCCATCTATATATATATAGAATATATATATACATATATATTTGTTTCTAAAATCCCAGATCAGCCACAGCAGCTGACGTCATTATCACAGTAAGAAAATGCTAAGAATTCTTAGCGCCACAGCTTAGTGCACAAACTTTTTCCGCAACAGCAATAAAAATAAAGGAAGAAAAAAAAAATAAGAAATATAAAATCAACAGCAACAAAAAAAATAAAAACAACCCCAAAAATCAAAAACTGAAAACTAACGAAAAATCAAAAGAACACAGTAGTAGCAGCAGTAAAGAAACCAAACTGTCTGCTAACAATGCTAATAACTATAACAACAATAACAACAACAACAAGAAGAACTGAAGATTTAACTTTATGTTGTTATGCTGCTAAATATGAAGAAAACATAAGACACAAAACACACAGTGAGTATTGTGGCGTCGCCAATATGTCTGCATCTGTCGTAACAAAAGTGCTTTGCAATTTATTTTGTTTGTCTCTGCACACACGCGCCCTAAAGTAGGCAAAAGCAGCAGCAACCTTTTCAGATAGAATCGACACACAAACAAAATTAAAGGAAGAGTGACTGCCAATGGCAGCTTATACGAATGTTTAAATACACTATAATAATTATAAAATAAAAAATATAATATAAAATAAAAGAAAATAAAAAAATATAAAATAAAATAATATAAAAAAAAATAATATAAAATAATATAATATAAAAAAAATAAAATAAAATATAAAATAATATAAAAAAAATAAAATATAAAATAATATAAAAAAAATAAAATATAAAATAATATAAAAAAAATAAAATATAAAATAATATAAAAAAAATAAAATATAAAATAATATAAAAAAAAATAATATAAAATAAAATAATATAGAAAAAAAATAAAATAATATAAAAAAAAAATATAAAAAAATATAAAATAAAATAATATAAAAAAAAATAATATAAAATAAAATAAAATAATATAATATAAAAAAAATAAAATAAAATATAAAATAAAATAATATAAAATAAAATAAAATAATATAAAAAAAATAAAATATAAAATAATATAAAAAAAAATCAAGAAAATAATATAAAAAAAAATAATATAAAATAAAATAATATAGAAAAAAAATAAAATAATATAAAAAAATAAAATAATATAAAAAAAATATATAAAAAAATATAAAAAAAAATAATATAAAATAAAATAATATAAAAAAAAATAATATAAAATAAAATAAAATAAAATAATATAAAATAAAATAAAATATCAAATAATATAAAAAAAATAAAATAAAATAATATAAAATAATATAAAATAAGATAAAATAAAATAATAAAAAATAAAATAAAATAATAAAAAATAAAATAAATATTATATAATTAAAATTAAAATATTTTATATAAATCTACAACTAAAAACTTTAATTTTTATAGCAATTTGCAAATATTTACATTACAGTAAAATAAGTAAAATCTCAACTTTTATTAACTGTAGAAAACTTTCTTATTCACTGTAAACTTGTATTTATCATCAGCAGACTTGAACAAACAAAATAAAAATGTTGTAATACCCCAGAAAAAAAAAAAAAACAAAAATCAGAAAGAAGCAACGCAAAAATAAAATAAACAAATAGCGTGAAGAAAAAAAAAAAATGGGAAAAAAAGAAGAAAAAGAAAAAAAAATTATCAACCCCCTTGGGGGCGTCGACAGCGACGCTATTCAGCACGCAATTCCTATATACATATATACTAAGTATATACCGTTATACTATATATATATAAATATATATATATATATATGTACAGAAAGCTCTGTTTGTCTGTCAGAATGTTTGTCTGCTATTGCCGCACTTCTTTTTCTGCTCTTCTCTTTTCTTTCTTCTCATATTTTTTTCAGTTTCAGTTTATATCAATCGCAAAATTACCTTGGAGTTTGCTCTTTGCCTTTGCCATTGCCTTTGCCTTTACCTTCGTCCCGTCTATTTGTAACAGTTGCCGCTTGGTATTTATGGGATTTATGGTGGAGCCGCGCATAAATGTATGCTTGCTAATTTTTATTCAAATTTTGTCTTCTTTTTTTTCTGCTCTTTCTCTTTCTTTCTCTCTTATTTTTTTTGGGCTACTGTAGATATTCTCATGCGCAATAAAAATTAATGGGCTCGCCTGTGTTTGACGTTGATTTTAGTTTCCTTCGTTTTTGACCTCGCGCGTTACCCGCTGTCTACACTTTTCTGACTCTTCCGTTACTGCTGCTGCTGAAGCTTTTGTTGTTGTTGTTGTTGTTGTTGACTTTTATGGGCTTGCCCATTGCGGCAAGCAAGGCAACTTCTTGACTTTTATGTTGAGTTATTGGCATAGATAAGTTAGCAAGTAGCTGAATATTTTCTTCCTCTTTTCTTTTTTTTTTTTGGCACTGTCAGCAAAAGCTTGAAGGTTAAATACGCTCGTCCGCCCGCCACACACACACACATAAAAGCGAAGCGTTAAGTGTCGTATGTCGTCCAACCCGCACTTCGTCGTATCATTCATTCTTTTTATGACTCTAAAAACTTTGTCAAATCAGAAATCTCTTGTAAACATGCAGAGACAAACACAAGAATCAGATTGAATGAGAAGAAGACATAGGGGAGAAAAACAAATCAATCAATATACAAAAGCAAAGCAAAAGGTTAAAAGCAGCAGCAGCAGTAATACCAGCAGGAATAACAACAACAGCACCAGCAGCACCACCTCAGGCGTTTATTCAAAATAGTTAAGATGTTTAACATAGAAAACCTTTTCACCTTTTGCATACACCACACGTTCCGCTCTTTTCTTTTTTTCTCCATCTTTCTTTTCTATCTATGAAAAGCAAAAGCATTTATACAGCAAACAGCTTATTATTGAATATTATACCACAAGTATCGCTACTGCTGCGGCTGCGGCTGCTACTGCTCGCACAGCGTTACAGTAGCCAGATCTAGAGAATGAGAGACGTAAGTTTGCTACGTGATTCAATTTAATGGCTTCCACGAAACATAAACTAAATTTGATGGCAAAAAAATAAAAAAAATAAAAAAAAAAATACTTGAATTATATGCCATAAGATATTCTCTTAAGATTTTTCGTTCCGAAATGAAAATGTTTACATAAGTGTAATCTACAACGTGTCTATAGAAGAGACAAACAGACGGACAGATAGAGAACACAAAATAAATGATGCATGTTGAATATGAATTAGTTTCACGCATTGATATGTAACTGAGAAATGTAAAAAAAAAGAAAAAAAAATCTAGAAAACTTACAACTTGCATTCAGACAGTAAAAAATTTTCAGTAGGTTTCAATTATTTATTTTATTTTTTTATTTTATTTATGTTTATTATTACTATTATTAATTTAATTTATTTATTTAATTCTATTATTATTTTGTATTATTTTTAATTTTTATTTTTACTATTTTTTATTATTACTATTTTTGATTTTTACTATTTTTTATTTTTATTTTTTTAATTTTTATTATTTTTAATTTGTATTATTTTTTATTTTTATTATTTTTAATTTTTATTATTTTTAATTTTCATTATTTTTTTAATTTTTTTTTTTTATTTTTACTATTTTTTATTTTTACTATTTTTTATTTTTACTATTTTTTATTTTTACTATTTTTATTTGTACTATTTTTTATTTTTACTATTTTTAATTTATTTATTTTTTTTATTATTATTTTTGATTTATATTATTTTTGATTTTTATTATTTTTCATTTTTATTATTTTTTATTTTTTTTTATTTATTTTTTTATTTTTACTATATTTTATTTTTATTATTTTTATTATTTTTATATTTTACTTTATATTATTAATCTTGATTTATTTTTGTTTTATTTCATTCAATTATTTTTTTTTTATCCAATTATTTATTTTTTTTATTTTATTTTATTTATTTGAATTTTCTTTGAATTGAACAACTTTATGTTAATAAATTTCATTTTTTTCCAATGAGAATTCATATTGTTTTTTTTAGCATAAGAAAATAATTATATTGATATTGATATTATTATTAGTAGAGCAACATATCTTTATATATATATATATTATATATAGAACTTAAACTCTAGACTAGACATTAACATTTTTATTTACTTTGTTATTTTGTATTTGAGACATAAAACGCAAACGCTTTTCAAACAGGTCGAGTGCACGGGGCACAAATATTTTATGGCTTGTTTATTGTTGTGCCACGTTTTATATACCAACAACAACAACAGCCCCTCCTTCTCTACGTTCCACGCTCCACCCCTGTCCAGAACCTCTTACCGCACTTACTTATTCAGCCTGCTGCTGCTTCAAGCTCTTAGGCTAGCGCACGTGAACAGGATGCTTTTTATGTAGTTGTATGAGTGTGTGTGTGTGTTGTGTGTACTTGTATATGTAATGCGACTTTTTATACTCCACATTCTATTTATGTGCATTAACTATGTTAAATCAACATACTATAGTTATTTGTTGGTTTTTATGCCTTTGTTGATTCTTTATGGCAGCGAATCGTTTACAGCTTTTCCATGTATGTGCATGTGCGTGTGTGCGTGTGTCTCTGTGTGTATATGTGTCCCCAATGAGTTGCCTGATTTTGCCTTGAAGCTTCTCAAAGTCTTTTTCGTTTACTTCTGCTATTTATTCCCTGCTGTTGCTGCTAGAGAATCTAAAGATATTCCACAACAATTTCAAGTGTCCTTGCAAGAACTACAAAAAAAAAAAAAAAAATCCATATCGAAATAGAAAGGCGTCAAGCGCAATGCTCCACACGCGATGGCGTTGGTTTTGCAGCCAAAAGTGAAAGCGAAACTTTGAGCAAAAAAAAATACTGCAGAGCAGATAGAGAAAAAAAAAACTCATTAAATGGAAGTTAGATTGCGCGCGCGGCGCGGCAATCAACGTCGAGGGGCGCATAAAGCATGAAGAGAAATAAAGTAAAATAGAAGGAAACGCGTGAAGACGTCAAGACGACGACGACCGACGACCTCGAATCAAAAACCAAACAGACCACAAGAACCATTAAAAAAAAAAAAACACACACACTGCAAGCAGACGAAGGGTGTAAAAAGAGAAAAAAAAAAAAACACAGAAACTATATTCAACTCTCAAACTAAGTAAAAATCCATTTCAAAAAGCACTTTACAACAATGAAAAATTGCTGTTATATATAGTTGAAAATCAATGCTAGAGTAACATATGAAACCTTCAGCTAGATACATATGCGCCCCGCACATCGTGTTGCTGTTGCTGTTGTCTCTTAGGCGTTGTCTGTCCAACTACTTGAGCTGCAAAAATAGCGCTCAAATTGTAAGTTGCAAGCTGCAAGTTGCAAGTTGCTAGTGTAATATTTTGGAAGCAAGACAATTTTCATCATGCCTTACCACAAGCTGATTTTAACATAGTTTTGCTTTGATTTGCAAGCGTGGGAAATATAAGAAAAAAAAAAAACTTTAAGATTTTGCATGCGAATAAAGTTCATATGATCATGAGCGTGACATGGCGGCATATGTATATGTAAATCTCTCTATGTGTGTGTGTGTGCAAAAATAATATTTATTAAAGTTTAGCTAACTTTGCCTAAGCATTGTGCGTATAAGAATTTAAATAAACTTTTTAACACTAAAATATTAGAATATTAAATCATAAATTAAATCATAAATTTCAATAGCATAAACAGCAAGTTTATCTCTAATATAATAACATAATATTTCTATAAATCATTTTTATATTAATTTTTAATTTCTTTCATTTACCAATTTTATTTGCTTTTTCAGCATATGCATAAAATATAAATATTAAAATTTTTTTTGTAGAGCAAAAAAACTTTATGCAATGATTATTGAAATTGACTTGACGAAATTTCAAATTATTTGAACTTGATAAACGATTTATGCAGATATCTGATATTATAATAACATTTACAACTTTGTTTGCATACAATTTATAGTTTCTTTTGGCACATGCACCACCACCACAACCACCACCGTCAACAGTTTAAGTTTAATTATCACTTCTGTTTTTTTTATTTTTTTCACATAAATATTTATGTTAAATATTTATCTCTAGCTGCTGCTTCATCAAATCTTTTATAGTGTTTGCTTGCTGTTGTTGTTGTTGTTGTTGTTATTGTTGCTTCCCATGCCCATCAAAATGAATTATTAACACTTTGATGGGCATTTGACTTTGTCAAACATAAATATCAAATACCAAGCAGAGACTCATCGTCATCGTCATCGTCGTCTATTATTTCGGCTACTTTTAAACTTTTGCTTTTTAATGATTTTATTTTTATTTTTTTTTTGTATTTATTTTCAAGACAAGTCGCTTTGGTTTATCATGTGATAATGATCGGGCACAGTGAAGCGTTGAAGCTTCATCAGTTTACACCTTAAATTGTTTAACGCGACACAACTTTTATATATATAAAAATATATTGCATGCAAAAAGACGTCGACCATCAACTGTCAAACGTCTCACTGTCACATTTGTTGACTATGTAAATATTTGTGAGCTGCGCAACTGCAACTTAAAAAAAAAAAAAAAATTATATATATATATATTCATGCATATATCTGTTCCAAAAAGTAAAAATATATATTAAAGAAAACAAAATTAGTAAGGAGCAAAAAAAAAAAAAAAAAAAAAAAAAAAACATAACTGAAAGGTATTTAACCTTTCTGGACAGACATAGGCAGCCGAATGGTCGCCCTAATGAGCTGTTTGTATGTTTTCTGTTGTTGTTGTTGTTTGACAAAGCCGTTAAAAACACATTTCTATATGCGGGGGAAACGCATAACAAAACCGACAAGAAGAGAAAAGAAGAAAAAGAAAAAAAAAAAACATTGGTTGATTGGTTGTCCTTGCGTAATTTTAGTTGACAGACAGGAAAAAACAACGGGTGGGCGGACATACTACTGACAGCAGATTAGACAGCGATTGTCTTTGTATTTCTATAAAATTTCCCTTTCAAAAGTATTTTACTAATGACATGAAAGATAATTTTTACTTCTTCTTCTCTCTCTCTCTCTAGAGACATAAAAATTCCAGCTGGACACATTCCATAAAACACTTCGCATAGTTATGTAAAAATATTGTATAAATGTGTTCTTACACCTTCTTCTACAGTTTCTTTTCATTATTATCATTTCATTTGAGTCTTAAGTAATTTTCTAATGACATTATGTGTTATTAATAAGTAAGTTTTGAAGTACAAAAAAAAGAAAGATTTAAATCTTTTAAAAGCATAAGTTTTTTACAATATTGTCACCCACGTTGACACACACAGAGAGAGAGAGAGACAACTGTCCAGTAAAAACTTGAAAAAAGTTCTGTGCATTTCATGTTCATAAAACTGTTGTAACGCGCCAAGAGAAACTGTTGCTCTCATCGCCTACGCTTACAAAATTTTACACTTTTGCTTTGCCCTTAAGGCGACTAACAAGCAGAAAATGAACAAGATTGTGAGTAGAGAAAAATATACAAAAAAGTAGAGAAAAATATGCAAAAAAAAAAAAAAGAGAAAAAGAGAAAAAAATATAAAAAATATAAAAAATTATAAAAACTTGAAATTATGAAATCATTGTATAAAAAAGTTATCTAAGCAACACTAACACTATAGTTATAGTTATATTGTTCTTACAAAATGAAATTGGCCTACAAAGTAACAAAAACAAGTTTTTGCCTTAATTTTGCCAAAAAAAAAAATCTTGTTGTTAGTCATAAAAGTCAAAGTTGAAAAGAAAGAAAGAAAAAAAAACAAAATGTAAAATAACTAAAAATATTTCAAATATTGATGAAATCAAATATAAATTATTTTGCAATATTTACTTGTGTTTAGTTGATTATTGCCTTAAGGCTAAGTCTAATGCATGTACAAACTTGTTTAAATCACATTCTCATCATTGATACAAAATATTGCGTATACGCACTGTGTGTGTGTCTGTGTTTGACCCTAATCGATATTGGCAGCGACATTTGCCGTGTGTATTGTAGTTGTAATTGTAGTTGTAGTTGTACATACCTGCAATGAAATAGAAAATAAACACGAAAATTAATTAAACGTTTCGCTAGTAGAAATATAGTAGAAGAAGAAGAAGCAAGAGAAAAGCAATATGACGCACTTTGGTAAATTAACTGTAGCACAGCTGTCCTTTGGCAAACACTGACGCTTGTTGTGCCAGTTAGAGCCATCAAACACACACACACAACTGCCAAAATTGCCAAAGTGTCAAACTGCTCAAAAATATCAAAACTTCAGTCAAAAGCTTCATCTCTAAGTGCATCGAATGCACCTCAATTAAACGTTATGCAAATGCAAATTGACCAACAGCAGCAGCTGCAGCAGCTGCACAACATCAATGAAGCTTATGCTGCTCATGCTGCTCCTGTAAACTTGCATAGTGTGAACCACATTTCCATTTAGTTTGGTTTTACCTGCAAGCCTCGAACTGGTTGCCAGACTTTAGTATTCACATCAAGAATGCAAAGATTCTGACCGAGATTAGGGCAAAATGTCTAAGAGCAAGAAGCAAATTGTAATTGATGTATGTCTCAGCAAGCGAAATTGACAGAAAGACAGAGAGAAAGAGAGAGCGAGTGAAAGAGAGAGAAAGACTAACTGACAGTCAATTTAATTAGAGACTATTTTTAGTCTAAAAGGTTTCATCAATTATTTACCAAAAAATTTTATGATACAGCAGACAAATTGAGACAGAGAGAGAGACAGACAGAGAGAGAGATAGAAATAACAGTTGGTGTTTTGTCAGTTCAATTACCGTTATAAAAACTGAAAACTGTAATATTTATCTATATAAAGTGCTACGTCATGCAATTATTTATTATATGCAAAATACTGTTAAAAAAAAACTAACGTAAAGTTTCAGTTTTTTTTTTCCCAAAGGGAAGTTTTATATAAACTTTTTGCTGCTACTTGTGCTGTAAAAAAATTATATAATTATTATTAATTACACTTGAAAATATCTAGAAAAAAAAAAATAAATAAATCTTTCACACGTTCTAAATTCTTGCAATATTTTAATTTTTTTTTTTTTTTTTTTTTTTACTCTGTCAATTTGTATGCCAAGAACAAACTTTCTATTCATCTTTTTTTTTGTGGTGTATAAATTTTGTGCTAAAAATAAAACTGTCAAATGCGTGAACATATATTTTTTATTTTTATTTTTAGACTAACAAGAACAACAACAAAAGGCATTTGAACAAAAGATAGCTTAACTTGGCTTAGTTCTCACATGTGCCAATAAAAAAAAAAAAAAGAAAACAAAATCATCTTTCATTCAGCTGATAAAAACTAAAGCAAAAAACAAAATAAAATCTTCAAAAATAATATTCGCAAAATTTGAAGCTTAATTTTTTTTTTTAGCATATCTTTGATTTCTTTAACATTTATTGTCTACTTGGTTTTTATTTTTTTTCTAGGGTATACTTTAGCTTCATTGTATTTGCATTTAAGTCATCATAAAGCTTGACAGTCTGCTGCTAGCTGCTATTACTGTTAGCAGCAGAACCCATCGCTTGGGACATTTAGCTGATTGAGTTCTTCCTCTTGCGCATATTACTTGTCCCTCATTTGCTTGCTGCCAATCTAAAAAAAAAAAAATCTTCAACGTATCTGATGCTGTTGCTGATGCTACTGCTGCTGATGCTGATGCTATTGCTGAGCTTTGCATATTTAATTAAAATTGTAATTGATTTTGTGTTATGCAAAAAGCAGGCCAAGCAACAGCAAAAGCAAAGGCAAAGGCATTGGCCAGGCCAACAACAACAACAACAAGAACAAGAACAAAAATGTCGCCAAAAAGTCTGTTTTTAATTTCATGCTGTGTGGCAGGCAGCAGCAGCGTTTGTATCCCAATGTGCCTCATAATTTTTTTTTTTTTTTCTTTCTTGCTGTTGGCCTGTGGCACAGTTTTTTTTTTTTTACTCTTCTAATTTGACTGCAGGGGCAACAATTTTACGGCAAGAAGACTCAGGTGAGATTTGTTGCGGCCTCGTTGTGGCTTGTGCTAATGCTGCTGTTGGCCAACCCCAAAAAACACACACACACACACACACACACACAAATACTAATATAAGTTCATACGTCAAAGTCGCTTTGCATATTGATGGAATAAGTCTATATCGAAAAATGCCATGGGGCTCGGCTTCTCAGCATAAAAGCGTAATTCTAAAGTCGGATTGATTTTGTCACCAGAAAAAAGTTCACTTTCGTTTTTATAACAAAATGTAGCTTAGCTTAGTATACGACAGTGAAACCACAGCCCCCTTTAGACATTTGCAGCAGCAGGAGTATGAGGAGCAGCAGCAGCAGCAACCAAAAAAAAAAAAAAAAAAGCAAAAGCTATACGTGAAAATCAATTTTCATGGTGCTGTCAAAAGCAAGCTTAACCCTTTCACTCTTCTCTCTTCACTCTCCACACTCTTCTCTCTCCACACTCTTCTCTCTCCACACTCTTCTCTCTCCACACTCTTCTCTCTCCACACTCTTCTCTCTCTTTTTAGCTGCTGCTTTCTCTTTTACTCACAGTAAGCATATACAGTATATACAATGGTTTGATTCATTTGAAGGGATCTTTTAGAGAAGTTGGGATAAAATAGCAATCGCTGCTTGCTTTTTGCTCATGCTGCTGCTGCTGCTGCTGCTGCTCATGGATTCAGTCAAGTCACGAATTGTGATTTTTCCACTTCAACCCATTTCAATAATTAATTATGAATGAAATGAAATGTATGCGTGTGTGCGTGTATGTACGTGTGTGTGTATATGTTAAAGAATTCTTTATCGATTACGTAAAGTTTTATTGTCAGCACAATTTCCAAAGCACAGAGAAGAGAAAAGGAGCAAAAGAGCAAAAGAGAAAGAAAAACTATAGTTAATTTGATTGAATAATAAAAGAAAACTAACAACAGCAACAAAAAGAACAACAACAAGAAGAAGAAGAAGCTAAACTATAGTTGTAGTTGTGGCAAAAGTAAATAATAATTAACTTATTAAGTTTATTTGAAATACAGATTACGACGATACAAAATAATCTTGATTGAAATTAGTTTAGAAAATGCGATCAAAACAATTAATCCATTAAGACATAAATAACTGTATTTTATTTAATCTCATGTGCGTTGTGATTATTAATTTGTCTTTCACACGTTCGCCTAAAAGCACAGACAAAAGATAGAGAGATAGAGAGTGAGAGGGAAAAAGTATAAATACAATGTTGACCTATAACAAATGATGCATCAAAACAAGCAAAACATAACAAATAATAATAACAATTATAATTATAATTATAATTATAATAACTATAATTTATTTTGCCACAATACAATTCTCTCTCTCTCTGTCTTCACAACAACAAAAGAAAAAAAAAAACATGAACGCAACATTAAGCATTATCTATACATATATATCAACAGATTTTTGCTCAATTTTGATAAATTGCATTTAGTATTGTTTTTTTTTTTTTTTTTTAGTACAATATCTAAATTAGTATAACATATTAACAAGCATTTAGACAATCAATTTTTAGTTGAAGGTTATAATGCGCTGATTTTTTTTTTTTGCCACAAAAAAACTTTGCGGGTGTGTCATACAGCGCCTCAAAAAAAAAATCACAACTCAATGAAGGTCTTTAAAAATTACATACTACATATGTTTGCAGACATACTAATATGTTGTGCAGACATGACAACAACAACAATAACAACAACACATTAGCAACAATACAAATGTGTCTGCAAAAAAGGTCGCAAAATTGTCCTTAGGCAACAGAAATTGTTAGTATTTTTTTCTTTATGTTTTTTTTTAACATGATTTTTTTTTTTTTTTTTTTTTGTAAACTAAGAAAACTATTTAAAATTGCAAGATTTGCATAAATAAACTATAAAATAACAAAATCTACTGTAATAAATATTTATTTATTTTTTATAATATTTTTAACGTTCATTTAACAACATTTAAGCTTATGGCTATAAAAAAAGAAAACTTTTCTTTTTCATTTTGAAAGCTTCTTATATTTGTTTTTGTGTAGCATAAAGAGAAATTAATTATTAAATCTAAAAGAAATTTATATTATTTAATTTAAAAAAAAAAAAAGAAAAGAATTATTATATTATTTGCAGTGAAACTTTTTATATTTCTACTTTCATTTATAGAACTGATAGATAGACAGACAGACAATCAGACAATATCAGACTCTTGGCCATAAATTTAATATATTTTTTTTTATTATTATTAAGCTGTATAAAATCAACTCCCACACATTGCCAAACACATTTTATTTTTTTTTGTTGTTCAGCAGGAAATGAAAGTTGCTTTTTATATACGAAACAAAAAAATTTTATATAAAAATAAAAATTGCCAACTATGTGCAATAAATTATTTAATTCAACATTATTTGCAGCCAAATAAAGACAATGGCATGACAAATAAACAAAACCATTTAAAGCAACTATATAACAGTTAATGTGCCTCAATTCTTTATATTATTTTTATTTTTTTTTTATTTGCTGTTGCATTGATATTCATTTATTTTTTTTTTTTTTTTTGTATTTGCATTTATGTAATTTTTTTTTTTGTTTTTAATGAATTTTTACAGATTTACAGTTGGTTGACTGCATAAAAGTTAATAGAGTCATTTTTATGTACTGTAAATATTATATGATAGCAGTCTCTTTTCTCTGTCTCTCTCTCTCTGTCTCTATAATATTAAAACTGATTTCCATTTTTTTTTTTTTTTTTTTTCATTAAGTTGGCTTTAAAGAGTAAGAGAGAGCGAGCGAGAGAGAATAAGAAAACATTGATCTATTTTATTATGGAATTTCAATGGGATTTTTTTAATCACACTGAGTATTAACTGAACTTAACCGCAAGACAAACGTTTCAAGATCTCTGACTTGACTGAATTATAATGCACAACAACAGCAACAACAATAACAACAGCAACAACAACAATAACGAAAGCATTTTGTCTTGCTTGCTGTTGGTGTCTGTTGTCTATTTATTTGATTTTTGAATTTTTGCGCTCGTAAATCGAAATGAAAACGAAACGAAATGAAATGAAATGAAATGAATTGAGAGCCTAAAGAAGAAACCGGTTCAAAGACGCCCAAGAAACCAACAAACCAGACAGCTAACCAGCCAACCAGCCAGACAACCAGACAGCCAACCGACTAGTAGTCCAGCAAGCTGGCAGGCAGGCAGTCTCTCTGTCTGTCCGTCAGTCAGTCTCTCTGTATGTCTTTCTGTCTCTCTGTCTGTCAGTCTGTCTCTCTGTCTGTCCATCAGTTCCACCGTCTAGCAAATAGCATTTAAGTCAGTCGCGCAAAACCAAAGCACAAAAAAAAAAAAAATAAAGCCCAAACACAACCCAAAGCCAACTTTACTCGCAGTAATATAATGCTGAACCAACGACCGGAGATATAGATAAAAAATCCAACTCCAACACACAAATACACACACACACACACACACAGAGATACATATATTCTTTATGCTGTGGCAAAAAGACAACAGCAACTCAGGCAACAACAACAACAATTTTGCGCGATAGTAGCAAAACTACAACTATAACAACAAACCCAACGGACACGTTTTGTGGCGGCGCGCACAGCCGGTAAAATACAGTGAGCGCAAAAAAAAAGCAGAAAAAAAAAAGAATTGAAAAACCTGAAATTGTAACGCAATCAATGCGAAAAACTCGAGGAGTGTGCGCGCTCGCGCACAGTGGGCGTGCCATCGCCTAGTGTGCTGAAAATGAAAATCAACACAGTTCCACAAAACGGCCACAGCTGTTATTATTGTTGTTGTTGTTGCTGTCGTTGTTGTCGCTTTTGTTGTTGTTGTTGTAAGAGAGACTGTAGTTGTAGTCTACGGTTTTTTTTATATATATATATATATATATATCACTATTTGTTTGCTCTCCCTTTCTCTCTCTCTCTCTCTCTCATTCTTTTTGACATTTCCAACTGAACCCGCACGCAGTCGGCGGGATTACACATTATATTCACACTTTCAGTCAAGAATTGAAGTGAAACGTGCAGGGCAGCTTGTTGGAGGTATGGGGGAGGGAGAGGGGCAACGCTGTTTGCTGTAAAATGTCAGTTGAGGGCGTCTATAGCAGCTATAAGGTGTCGCCAATCCTGTGCTGCTTGCTTGCTTGCTGCTGTTGCAACTGTCGATATGTCGGAAATTGTCAAGCAACGCGGCGGCAATATTGGCAGCTTTTGGCATCACGTAATTTCGCATAAAAAAAAAAAAAAAAACACACGACAGCTTTTTATAGGCATCAGGCGGAAAAAGTAAATGGACCAAGCACCAAACGGTAAAATGTGACAAAAAAAAAAAAAAAAAGAAAAGTAAAACTTGAAATTTAAAAATCTTCTATTTTTTTTTATGCTCGCCGAAAGCTTTTTTACATAAAGAAATGATGCAAAAAAAAAAAAATAAATAAAGAAATGATGCAAAAAAAAAAATAAAAATAAAAAAATAAATAAAAATAAAAAAAAATAAAAAAAAAATAAAAAAAAAATAAAAATAAAATAAAAATAAAATAAAAATAAAATAAAAAAAAAAATAAAAATAAAATAAAAATAAAATAAAAAAAAAGAAAAATAAAAATAAATAAAAAATAAAAAAAAAAATAAAAAACATTTCGTTTTGCTTCACGAAAAGACAAATATAATATAAAATTTGGTTGTCAAATATCAAGAGCTTTGAAATAATATATAATATTGCCCGATACGAGCTCTGTGCAGCTGCAATATTTCACAAGCTACTGCTTCACTTAAAACTAAAAAGTTTATAAATAAATTTCAATGTTTAGCTATATTAAAATAAGTTAAAGCCAACGACTAGTGCTTAGAATTATAAATAATAACAGAGACTTAAATTTTTTGCAACTAAAAAAAAAAAAAAATAAAGAAAATTTGTTTAAGGTTTTGCTACAAAAATAACAAAAGAATTTTAACTAGAAAAAAATAAAATTGTTACTGCTGCTTTGAGAGACAAGGCTGAGTTTTTTTTTCACGCTAGACAAGTTAAAGTATTACTTTTATTTATTTTTTTCTTCTATTTTTTTTAGCATAATATTTCGTTTGAAAAATAACAATTTTCTTTGTTTATAGCCGCAACACGTGTTTTCATTTCAATAAACAAAACACCAAGACACAAAAATACACATACACACATATAGAAAATTGACAGAGTCTATCGAGGGAATCAACCTTCAAGTGAGAAGAAGATCTTTTATGTCTATGTTAATGAAATGATAATGGCCCAAAAAGATGCTGCTGTGTTTTGTGTTTTTTTGGCTAAAATAACAACAGCAGCTCTAATTAAAGCTAACGCAAAAACACAAAATATCTACAGCTACTGACCAAGTTAAAGCTAAGAAAATAAAAGAAAAGAAAAGAAGAGAAAATAACAATTCAAGAGAGAGAGAGAGAGAGACAACGGCTGCAAACACTCTTGGTCTCCCATTGGGGAGCCATCAAATTTGATGGGCTCCCAAGTAGAAGAAGTAATTGCGAATGCAAACAGAATTAAGAAAATTTTCTATTGTTTTTGGTAACGACGCACAAGATGTGAAAAAAAAGGCCTGAAGAAGTAGAGATGAAGAAGAAGTTGAAGTAGTTGTGGAAGAAGAAGAAGAAATAACTTATTTTCTTTAAGTACTTGAAATGCGTATTTTAATTAGATTCTCAGACTATTATAAGCAGCAGTCTTAACTAAGCGTATAATTTTAAGAATTATTTTAATTCAATTTAATTTTTGAGAACTGCTTCAAATCTTGTTATAATACGATTTAAAAAAATTAAAAAAATAAAAAAATAAATAAAAAAAAATAAAAAAAAAAAAAAAACGAGCAAAACATTAATCATTTCAGCTTATAATTTTTATCGAAATATTTAAAATCTTAACGAGCAGTGTGAAAAAATTATTAAAGGCAAAGATTAAGAAAAGATTCATAATCGTAAAATTCCAAGTAAAAATTTATTTATTTTTTTTTTTTTTTTTTAATTGCGATTGTAAGTTTCATATTTTTCTTCTTTACTTTATTGTAAGTTTCATATTTTTCTTTCTTTTCTTTTTTCCTAGAATTATTTGTATATATAGAAAATAGAGCAGCTTGTTTATTTTAATATCGGATTGTTATAAAGAGAGAGCTCGCTCAGCTATAAAAAAAAAGGTTTCTTATTACATATAAAAATGAATTGTTTACAATTATAGTTTAAAATTACCTGCATATAAAATTTGATATATTAAATATTACACATAATATTAAATAACATTTCTTTATATATGAGAAATTATACGTATGCTCATTAATTTCATTGTAAATCTATAAACATTTTTTTTTCCGTTTATATTTACAATGAAATTTATTTAGTTAACTTTGAAAACTTGCTATTGTTGTTGTTGTTGTTGTTGTTTTTTTTTTTTATCCGCATATTTGGGCCAGTAAGCTGAACATTTTAGCTTGCTTTGCGTGTTCGTTAATCAGCTTATATCTCACTATCTCTCTCTCTCTCTTTCTCTTCTCATCTCGTGGTCACAATTGCATTTTTCACTTTCACACATGAAATGCTCACACACACAAACACACATGCCACACATTAATTTAAGCTTACACTTACACATTGAGCAGCAACAGCAACAGCAACAGCAGCATGCATGCTCGATAAGAGCTGGAAAACTAGTTTGAGCATAACAATCCTGGACACCAACAGCAACAGTAACAGTAACAGCAGCAACAACAACAAGTTGGCAGTTGGCGGATAGCAGTTGGCAGCTGTGGCGCAGCTGCTGCAGACACTCTATACGCTCTACACACTCTACACATAACAACAAAACTAAGGCTGCATTTTGATGCTGAAGCTAATTATTTAGCAATTATGTGAAAGTGAAACTTTTTGTTGAGTGGCTGCTGTTGCTATTGCTGTTACTACTGCTGCTGTTATTGGTGCTGCTGTTGCTGCTGCTGTTGCAGCTTTTGTTGTGGTTTAGTAGTTTAATTGGATGCTGTGTTTGCTACCTATAAAATTGTTGTTTCTCCCCTCCCCCTTCCCCCTTCACTCCCAACTCCCCACTGCTCAACTCTTGTTGTGAATGAGTGAAATTTTGAAGTGTGCCTCATTAGCAGCAAAATGGCAAAAATGATATTTGCAACTGTTGCCTGTTGTTGCCTCTTGTTGTGCTGTGGGTGTGCGGGGGGCAGCAGCTGCTGTATGTGCTGCTATATGCTGCATATCAATGACTAGAAAAAAATCTAAATCAGCTGCTAGAAATATGTCCAATATTTCCTGCATTTTATATGAATTGGACCTGAACTAATTGCATTCAGTTTATATTGATTGCAAATGCAAACATTTTATATGTCTATGCAAAAAGAAATAGACGATTTGGCTTAAAAATACTTATAGTGTGAAAATCATTTGATTTATGCCTGGTTTATTAACGATGCTTAACCAAATAGATGCAGATATACATATATATATGCCTATGCATTTGAAGCGTTGAGTGTACACATCGCACCCAATGAAGCATTAACGTTCACATAAATGTGATTTATAAATTCTATTCACACCCATTCAGTCATTCACATGGCTTGGCCTGCATTCTCATACTACTCAAATCACACACACACAACACTCAATAAATTTAAAGCCACAAAAAGACAATTCAGGCAAATTCTATTGTCTTGTTGGTGTGTGTGTGTGTGTGTGCGAGGGGGGGAAGCCAAAAACTGAAAACTGGTTTCAAAACTCTCTGTGTGTATCTTAAACTTTATGCATTGTATATGTTTTTTGGAGCATGGCACAAACACACACACATACACACAGAGAGAGAGAGAGACTGACAGACGAGTGAGAGGCAGCGATAAAGTGCCGCAAGCATTGGCAGGCAGGCGGCTTCAAGTGCGGGCACTTAAGCGGCAACATGAAATATCCAAAAAAAAAAAAATATATATATATATATATAAAAATATTATTTTACTTTGATTTTAGAATAAGAAAGAGCAAATGAGAGAGATAGAGATAGAATGAGCGAAAGAGAGAGACACACACAGAGAGAGACAAAGCTCAGTTGTTGATTTAAGCAATATGACAAGCAGCAAATGGTATTGCATAATGTCTAGTCTAAGAAGATTTCAATTATGATTAAAAAGTTAGGCTCGGAGGCTTGTGAGTAAAAGCTAGAGTATATATGTATATTTGATTTAATGATTTTACACAGTGCATTCAGCTGTTGTTGTCTTGGACAAATTAATTGAAATTGGAATGGAAAAAAAAAAAAAAAAATATAGAGCTTAAAGTTTACAGATTTTTAATTACTATATTAAAATTATATTATTTTTTTTATTTTTATTTGTATTTTCTTTGACTTATAAAAATAAATAGGATTTTTATTTTTAATATACTTATATTTATTTAATTTATAATATTAATATTTATATTATATATTTATATTTTTATTATATATTTATAAATTCTATGTAATTTATTATATTATTTTCTACATTATATATTTATAATATTTATTTATTTTACTATTTATTTATTTTTGTATAATATATTTATAATTTCTATTTAATTTATTATATTTATATTAAATAATTCAAATATTTATTTAATTTATTATACTTATTTTTATAATATTTATTTATTTTTGTATTATACATTTATAATTTCTATTTAATTTATTATATTTATATTTATTTAATCTATTATATTTATATATTATATATATATATATATATATATATATATATATATATATATATATATACTTATATATTTTTATTATATATTCATTTATTATTTTTATATTTATATTATATTTTTATATTACTATTTATTATATTTTTTATACATTTTGTATTTACTTAATTTATTATATTATTTACTTATATTTTTTTATATTATATTATTTTAATCACTATTTTTTTATATTATTATTTTTTTATTTCAATTTTTTCAAATTTCAATTAATATTATATTTATATTAAATATTATCCAATATTTATTTAATTTATTATATATTTTTTTATTTACTTATATTATTTTATTTCATTATTATTTTAATTATATTATTTTTTTATACTATATTATTTTTTTATATTATATTATATTATTTTTTTATATTATATTATATTATTTTTTTATATTATTATTTTTTTTATTTCAATTTTTTCAAATTTCAATTATTACTTTTAAGTGTTAAGTTTGATTGAAAATTTCACATTTTCACATTTCACAGACAAATTCTTATCAAAAAATGCAAATTAAACAGAATTTACATCGACATCTGTGTATAATATGCACTATATACTCTACATATTTATCGAATTGATTTACAGCACATGCTACAACTACAGTAACGCCCTTCTCTGCGCTTCTCATAGCACAACCTTAGACTATATAATTACACACACACACACACACACACATACAAACTTCGAACTTCAGGGTCATTTTTTTTGTAATTTACATAAAAACCTTCGAAGACCTTCAGTTTGACTAAAAGCCAAATTAAAAAGAAACCAACGCGAAATTGTACAGAAAAATCGAATTGAAAATTGGGCAAAATTTGTTTCTCTTTTTTTTTCTTTTGCTTTTTTTTTGACTAACGCCGGAAATTCACAAAGGCTACGACGATGCCAGCAGCCGGTTGTCACTTATTTATGCATCCGGTCGCGTTGTTGCAGCACAAAAAA
>JBAMBR010005377.1:0-36983 GCA_037044475.1 Zaprionus obscuricornis | reverse complement strand
GTTAACGTAACCGGTAAAAACAAGACTGTTGCTGCTGTTACTCTCTGAGAGTCAAAAGTACAAGCGTATGGCTATTAACAGCACAATGTTAAACGCGAGAGCCAAACTGTTCGTCAGCAATGTTTATTTTACTCACAGAGAGAGAAGTGTTCGCCACGTCTCTTCACCACGACTATTATAACGTCAAATAAACTCACCACTATGACGAATATAATACAATAGAGCGCATTCGCCAGAAATAATAAACCAGAAGTATTAATGTATACGAAGTGGTAGAAAAGTTAACAGTCAATGAGACTTAACAGACCCTGTGTAAAACATATTCTTTAAATACTGATTCGTTTTGTAAAGTTAATTCTTTCAATTTAAAATTTTAATTCTGTTTCAATTCTTGAACATTTTATCTATTCATTGAAAAAATTGAAACGTCTAATAAATTATTATATAGAAACATTTTATGACCCGTCATAACACATTGTCTAATTTGGCATAGCACAAAACCCAAAAATATCTAGCCTAACAAGTAAATAATTGACAAATGTTTCATACATATTAAATGTACACACGCTTTGAACTATTTGCTTCTACTCTCACCATCTGCTCCCTTCGCAAATTATAACAAACATAATATAGAGCCAGCTGGCAGTTAGCAGTTGGCATAATTGCAAATAAACTAGAAACTACGTCTACGCATGCTTAGAGATTAGGACAAGTTAAGGTGCGTTGACAATTTGACATCTTGTTGCTGTGGCCTCCTTGAACACCCCAATTACCCGTCACGGCGGAAGTCCCGCAAATCCGTAAATGGCACAAATTATGCCACGCTAAACAGCCAAAACCCCAGCTCCGACCATTGGCTATGTAAGCAGCAAACATTGGGCGTTGAATTGTCCATTATCGGATTCATGCAGTCAAGTACCTTACAAGTAATATGCGAGGGCAGCTTATGAGATTATGTTACTTTTTACTTGTAACTTTCTAATATAATAATACAAATTTAAAATGCCCAAGTCATATAAGTGAAACAAAAAACAGTGCTGAAGACCCACTTACTACTTCTTAACTCCCTCAAATTAACTATAATATTATAACATTGTTGTTAATTTTCTAAAACGACAAGATATAACCCAAGTAAATAGAATTAAAACAGTTTTATATAGATTGTATGCATCCATTTCTCTATGTATGTATATCTTTATTTACATCAGGGTATAGTTTCACAATAATTGTGTCCTCTCACAATTTCTGTAGCATCAATGATAGCACTTAAAGTGCGTATTTTTTGGATTTATATACGCATGTGCATCAGCTGCTAACCCGTCTCTGCTATTAAGTCTCTGGCTTGACTCCGCTCAAGTGATGGCTTAGCCATTAAGGAAATCATAAAGTGCATACAATAACAAAGCAAATTGTTAAAAAAAAACATGCACAAAATGCGCTCGTTGATGGAATTGTCAAACAGACAACAGAGACTTCGGTGGCACTTTCCACCAGAAGCTAAAGCCATAAGCTGAGCAAACCTCTTTTTTCCTTTATTATGGGTTTACAACAAGAAGAGTATATTGGTTTTAAAATAATTTATGGGATTAATGGACCGTCCTATCCTTAAGCACAGCAGTCTAATTACTTTCTATATAATTTCTATTTACACAGAATTATTTTAATTTAATATATAATAATATATTTCAGTTAAATTGGTTTTTTAAACTAGATATAGGGTATTTTTTGGTTCAAAAATGTTTGTACACAGAAGCGAAAATATTTCGATGTATTCATGGAAACAGTTTATGCATGTTAAGTAACAGACAAATCGACGGAAACTTGCTGCCGTTGCGTCTACAGAGGAGGGAAAGGGATTCGGGTAGAGAACTTTACGGCTATACCATTCAATTTATTAATAATTTACGTGGTAATATTTTTGGTACGAAAACAAAGCAAGGGCCTAGCAGAATAGATAGAAACATAAGACATTCAAGTGGGAGGAAATGTGGCCAAGACTAAAACAGAGAAAGACACGCACAAAAACAACACAACAGCAACAACGGCGACAGACGCATATGAATTGGAAACTAATCGTAGAATATGAGACATGATTATTATGCACATCACACTAATCATTATCTCTGTAAGCGGAAAAAGTCAGATGAGAAAGAGAGCGTGTGGAAGAGAGAAAAAGAGAGACAATAGAGCTTGCCCGGTAACACTTGCATTTGTGCGTGTATATTTGAATGTGATGCTGTCAGATGTGTTTGTGTGCCTATGAATATAATATTAATATTATACGAGAAAAGATACCCTGTTTTGAATTATTGAGTATATATAAGCAACAGAAAAAAAAAAAAAACATTAACAGATGAAGAAATACAGAGGAAGAAATACTAAAGGTCTAACTTGCTTAAATTGTTTCTTGACTGAAGCATATGATATGTATAAAGTAAAAATGCGTTTAAGTACATTTAATTACACTCTCTATCTTTTTTCATGAATATAGGGTAATCTTTTTATATTCATGGTATGTCGCGGATTGACGTTCGCTTTGCCTTCAGAAAACTTTTATAGCATATCTTTAGGGCTTTAAGCATAGTAGAACCTTCAACAATGTCTTACTGATTTTTCTATATTCACATTAATAGGCCATCCGAATTGTACATTGCATTCTTTATAGAGGTTGTTTGTTTCTTTTAGCTACTCAACGTAAATGATTTATATAAAAACCGAACATGTATACTGATACTTAAAGGTTAATTTTCAATTGTTTTTTTCCAGTCAATATTATGTTATTAATCAGAAGTGAATTATAATATTATACATTTTGTCACGATTGAAAATTAAAATCGGCATTTATTTAAGAGCATCGTGTCAATGCCAAGCAATCCGTTAAACAATATTTCTTTTAAATTACACTATGTTAATTAATTTTTAGTAAACAAAAATAACTTGATGGCATTAGTTCATACACAAACTGATGTCACATATTGCATAATTCTCCTGATCATTAGAATATTATTGCATACTAGATTTAAGATTCGTAACCCAGTATATATGAATGCTTGTGTATTTTAACAAATATATGAATGAGTAAGAGAGCCAAGTCTGAAGTTTAGTCAGTATCATACTTACTCAGAGAGAGATTTTAAATTGAATTTTAATAATATGACTGCTATTGGGAAATTTTATGGCACGCGAAGTGACTTCGTTATATCCTCCTGCTACCAGCGCAGTCAGAACTTGAAACTGTTCACTGTTTTTTTTTATCTTTGACTCTCTTCATAATTAAGTTTGCAGTGTCGCGCAGGCGAAATAACACGAAGGGAGGATTATAAAGAGAAGAGCGCGTAAGGACCGGTATAAATCACTAAAACTAAAAACGAAACTTTAGAAGATATAAAACACCAGCATATATAACTTTAAAGAAAATCGTATGCGTCTCATATCGAACCGTGTCGCTAACACAAAATTTCAAATAAGCAGAAATCAAATAAAAAGCCGACACTAAATGAGACAAAGACAAATACGCCTGATGGTACACAGTATACTCTCTAAATTCTCTCGTTCATTGTGTTTCGTTGGGATTGTCTTGTGTTTTTGTAGTATGCTGGTTGGCGCATTAGCTGCAACACTCAGCGCAATGACCCGACCCGACGTATTCGAAAGCTGACTCGTTTCTGTTTAGTTAAAACATGGCTCGCTGCCTAACGGCAAACGAGACAAGGCTTTCGCCGAATGTTTATACTCATGATGTTTCAAACGACTCGTTTGTTATTTTGTATCGTGAGACATGTTCGCATTTGCTCTCTGTCGCTCACTCAATTTGCGGAACTTCAATTCACCGCAAAGTGTTCGAAATGAGCATCCAAATTGCGAGTTCCTTCCGTAATTGCAACCTGGTAGCAACCCTTGTTTCCTTCGTAACTGTTTTTGAACCAGAGACTGGTAAGTTTGGAGTACTCTTCAAACTCAATCTGTATAACAGTATTACTCTCTTTAATAACATTTACATGGTGTGCTCAGTTCTCTTTAATAGTTGGCTAAACAATAAAAAAGCCTACTAAGAGTGTAGTGACGTCACCTGTCTCGCTGTTGACGCGCACGCCGGCAATGTAAACAAAACATAAAACACATTGATACATACATATATAGGTATTCGTATATGTGTATGGTATGAATGAATGGAGTAAGAAATGTCCGGATAAAAGAAACAAAGCGACGATGACATGACTGTATGTGTGTAAATTTGGCGCTTCATGAATGAAAATTGTACCTTTTGCACGCCTGTTATAGGCTTTTGATCTTGTTTAATATACGTTTGCCTTGTTATATGTACATTTGAGATGTTTAAATGAGGATAATAGGGTTACACCAATTCGCGATGCATACCAAAGGAAGATGTATTTTTGATTTGTATTCTTACTTAGTACGGAAACTTGATGTCAATCGAACGGAGACTTTGAACATTATAACAATTTTAACAAGTAAGAAAGCTATAGACGACTACGCTCGACTATATAATACTCGGCGCCCAAAGATATATTATATATTATATATATTTATATAGCTTGTGCTGCGCATTCGCCAATTTTAAGTTAATTCCAACATATTTATATTTATTAACATTAATACATTTTCGTAAAATAATTCAGAATTATAAATTTTATTATATTTACTTATAAAAAAAAAATCGTTTCGAAAATCGAACCGAAGATCCAACCACCTCAACCCTCTGAGCCACACTCTTTACAAGTGTGAGAAAGAAAAAACACTAAATTAATGTTGCCGTGTGTGGGGTTAGAACTGTACGCTATAGAGACGCCTCTCAAATTTTGATATTTGAAATGTGTATAACTTCCATGTTCATTATCGTCCAGATAAACATATTCTAACTTTGTACCAAAATTCAGTCATGTAGCTTGGCTGGGTGTGGGTGCTGTGGTGTGTTCAAAATGTCTGATAGTCTTCGAGATCTGTGTGTACATACGGACGTACAGACGGACAGATGGACCGACGGTCAGACGGACAGACGGACAGACGAACAGGCCGACATGGTCCAATCGACTCGGTTGTAGGGTCGGCCACGCCTCCTTATTGGTGTTACACACATTTGCTGCTGTCACAAAATCAATATACTCTTGGTACCCAATGGGCACCGAGTATAAAAATGTAATTCTAGTTCGGATATTCGGTTCTTGATTTTTATGAATTGAGGATTGGAAAAAACTAAGTATTTATTCATAATTGTTTCACTATACAAGTATATAAGACTGTATCTACATATTTTCCATGGATGAAGATATAAATGAATTTAAATTTTTTTTTCAATATATATAATACTTTTTGAATTTGTCATAACTTTTCTTTTGATGCGCTGGGTCTATAAAATTGTAAGATACCCCACATTGTCCAAAGTGTGCAAATATGCAAAAGCCAAACGTCAGGGCAACCCTTTTTTGGTGGAAAGTTTTTAGCGCTTATCTTAAGTCGCGTTGACAGACAGCAGTCAAGAAAAGAAAATACATAGCGTTGAAGATGCGAATAAAGCTGAGGCTAACACTGAGGCTGGACAACCGGCAAAGGACAAAGAGTCAGACAAAACGTCAAGCTATAGAAATTACTAGGGGTAAAAAAATTAAAGGACATGCTCGACTCTTTCCTTTGGACATTGTATGACAGTGAGTGATTTGACCAAACCCTTATTTGCGTACATCTAGCAGACGACAGAGGACAAAGGAGCAGCCAATGGATTAATGTGCAAGAATGCGACTCGACTGGCAGAAAGACATCCGGAAAAATTACGTCAACTTCGCTCTGGGCCGGCATGAAAACCTATCTGATGAGTGTTGGAGATGCTGTAAGCGTAGCTCATTTACACGCTGCACTCGAGTTACACACAGCGCTCAAAACCAGAGCAGAACTTTGCCGAGTTATTTTCTACACCCAAATGACAACGAAATGTAATAATGAAAACTTTTTCTTTGTCAACTTGATGAGTATAAAATTTTTCAACAAAAGAAGAAGACGAAGGAAACAGGAATAGAAATTAGACTTGGATGTATGAACTAAATATATAAAACATTTATGAACTAAATATATAAAACACCTACAAATGACGGTAAATATATAAATATATAATCAAGCCTATATTTGATTAACGGGTTATTTCTGGCCTATTTAAGGATCTTTGAGCAAAACGTTAATTTTTTCGTAGAATTTGACTTAAAAAACTTCATTAAATTTCCTAGCCGTGGGCTACAGCTAATATCATACTCTGTCGGCCAAGTCACAGTCCTGGCACCGAGGACATGTTACACATTTTTGCTTTGTACTACGTATACTGCAGGCTACTGACTATGAACAGCTACATCTGAAGTCAGCGAGATTTGTGGAATTCGTAAGCTATGTGCGTTACGCTGCCGCCACTGCTATTTAAGACTCTTTGTGCAAAAAGCATTTTTGTTGCGGCCGAGGAGATCTCAAATCCTCGAACCTACCTCTTCGGCGCTGACTGGTATGCCATTAACCCACTCGAAAAAAAAGTGAAAAATCGCTTGAATTATTGTTGCAAGCTGCTAAGGCAATGCCAACAACAATAACAAAAGCAACAACCGCCACTGAGAAACTGAGAGAGCTCTACAACAACAATGTCCAAACGTTTGAGCTTTGCCACGCTTTGCTTTTGCACTAGTTAGCATAACTCCACCAGCCGCAAGCGAGCTTTTCTATATAAGCCCACTGTCTGGTATGCCCATATAAGCATATGTGTACATTATGTGTGTGGGTACTGGAAGTTGTGTAAGTTGAAAGCATTTAGAAATATTTACAGCCTTATTATTTATTTACCACTTGCAATGTTTATTATTTGATATAAACAGTGTCCTTGCCACTAAAGCTTAGACAGAAAAAGAAAAAACATAAAAAATATGAAAAAAAATTGTTTTGACAAGAAGAAAAATCCGAATAAAAATTAAGAACAAATACCATTTACCTTCTATGCATTTTTTATCTATAAGGCGCATAGTGTAAGTTAAGCAATTAATATTTTAATATTTTACATTAAAATATATTAAATATTGTAGATATTATTATACGATGTATATTATATGCAAGAGTTTAAGAGTCAGCAACTTGGTTCAAAGTCTATATTATCTAACGTTAGCCAAGAATCAACCAAGTATTCTAGCAGCCTACTGTTTATCTTTTGCTGCTGTCTATAGCAGACTTAGATACATCCCCAATATGCGAAGCCCGTAGCTTTGCATTTTGTCATCTTGTTCAGGTATTGCTTTACAACACAAGTACACCATGATCTAACGTTTTGTTTGTTTTGTGAATGGTTTTTAAATTTAAACTTGAGAACGCTTCGAGTTGCTTTCTAAAAGTGGCTCCTGCATCCTTGAATTGCATCTGCCTACAACACACGAGGCAGTCTCGCGTCTATCTGTCTATCTTTCAAGCGTAGCTGAGCGTATCAATCGACACTACTTTAAGTATTGATATTTCATAGTGGTAACTTTCTAACCTCCATGTATATCAACAATCAAACATTAAAACAGCAGGAATCACAGCTCAGTTGACAGCAACACAGTTTCCTTGCTTATGATAATTACTACACAAATCTTGCAGATTTGCAATTAACTTAATTTGCAGAGAATTGCATCTCCTGCATATTTGAATTTCCTTAGTAACATCATTGTGAATTGTATCTCAGTGAATTGTGAATTGTATCTCAGCTATATAAATATTTCACTTAAGAATAATCAGTAAATAATATTAAATATTTAGGTAGCTACATTTTATGCATTGAAGAAGTTCGAAAACAGTAGAGAAAGTATAAACTGTTGTAAAACCAAGATTACTTAGGGAATAAAATTGTAATCTACATTCATACAAATATATAATCCCAACTTTCTCTGAGTCTTTTTGAGCTCGATTACATATGTACAAGTATGCATATTAACACTAAGCAAATAATATATAAAGGGACAAAACAGCGGAAATGTGCAACTCCTAATATTTGTAAGATCTCATCCATTATAAAATGATCATGATCCCAACCCATCAACTACGCGTTTACTTCACAGTTAGGTTATTTTTTTTATACACCAATTAAAAAAAAGAAATGAGTATATTTTTAAATAAAATGTATATTTGTATAATATATGTTTAATATTAGTGTTGTATTTTCATATATATTTCAGTAGTTTATATTTTTTTTCTAATGTTGTAGCATTTAAGTATTTTTACGTATATTCAGTATTTATAGTTTTTTTTACTATTCATATTATTGTTAATTAAACTAATTTTTTTAAAATTTGTAGTTATTGTTATTATATTTAGTTTTGCTCTTTTGTAGTATTTTTAGTAGTAGTACTTTTATTATTTTCTAAGATTTTATTTGCATTTTTCTAAGCTATAAACTCGACTGTTAAACAAGCTTAATTAACATTAACAGAACCGCGCTCCTGCGCCATTTTTAAGTCATACCATTTTTAAGTCATGCTGCTGGTCTAAGCTTTAGACAAGCAAGTACAGTGTCAATGTAGTGTGTGTTAGAAATATGCTTGATGAACTTGAACCGTCTCTCTCTCTCTCTCTCTCTTTGTTAGTTCAGAGCACAAACTGTGTTGCTTGTTTATCAATACAAAGAAATTAAGTCTCTCTTTTTTAAGCTGTTCTTAAAATATAAATAAAGTGAAAATTTGCGACTATGTGCACTTACACTTTAGTGTATACCATGCTGAGAGTGCAGACTGTGTTACTTGCTTATTACTACAAATAAAAGCAAGCAGCATCGCTCTTGCTCTTTATCTTTATAATGCTTGTAACTTAAAGCTGCGCTTAAGAGCCATTGTGTATGCAGTGCGGGTGTATTCTGTCTGTCTCTACGTGCGTTTACAGTGCAGTGTGCTGAGGTATCTCTCTCGCTCTCTCTGGTTATGCTTAGAGAATAATAGGCAATTTATCTCCCTTTTTTTGTGATTCAGAGTCTTTGTGTGTGTAGTGTGTGTTTCTATATAATTCTCTGAACTTTAAGTTAAGTGTGATATACAAAATAATAATTTTAATATAATATAATAATTTCAATAAAATATAACAATTCTAACTATATAATAATTTAATTTAAATATAATATAATTTATAATGCATTAAATAATTGTGATAATTGTTAATTTCATAATCTGCATAGCTGCAGTTATGTATGTCAAAATTTTGATAGCCCTAACAGAGGGCTATGTTAACACAATAAAAGACCTAAAAACAACAAAGTGCCCTCATAATTAATATATTAGTCAACTATTAATATTCGAGCTCTGATAATAATTACATTTTTATTAATATTGGCGCTTAGTCACGCCGAAAAAGTCGCCAATTACAATTATGCGTTGATGACCGTTTGACCAGCTCTTATTAATGTTAAATTTGTTCAAATTATTATTGCTAAAGCTACAGTGACCAATAAAGTAGCACATTCCGCTGGCGTTAGCCATATGTGCAATTTGAAGCATTAACTTTAACAACGCGGAGACATGACTAAGTTCTGACACAACACGCAAATTTGACCTCTCCAATTAACCCGTCAATTTTCTGAAAAGTTTGTGCATATGTGTATATATAGTTTTTGGTCAATATCTGTAATTATAAGGTTTCATAGTTACGCTTGCATTGACACGCAAGAAGTCAAATAAATGTACAAAAATATGGTTGATCTTCGTAGCACAGAAATTGTCTGCAACATGAGAGTTATATAAGAATATAACAAAATTTATTTTACCCGCATTCGCTACAATTGCCTGCATAACTTATAATGTGTCTTAGGATAGGGTAATATGTGAGGCATATGAATATGTTGAAAATCCAAAATATTTCAAAAGGTTTTTTGATAGTGGATAGTTTAATTTGTTATAATGGGTCTTGGGGTAGGGTTATAATATTTCAGGTTTATGAATACCACTTGCATACTTTTTGAAAGTGTAAAATTTTACCTGCTACTTCACAGGAATACATACGATTTGAAATTTACTTTTTATTTAAGATTTGATGAGGTATGCAATTAAAATTAAATTAATTAATTATGAATAAATAATATTAACATTATCAATGAAGAGAACTAATAAAAACCCGCTATGAATAATCCATATACGGCCAAAACCAGCCTTAAGATATCAAACAAATCTCGAATGGCAACTGAGCCAAATATTTCACAATCGGCAGTAGTTTTACGAAGAATATGAGCCGCTCAAGTGCCAAAGGCCAAAGGAAAGACAATTTAATTAATTAACGACAAAATTTCACTTTTCAACACAAATGAGGGCTGTAGAGGGTAAACTAAGACATAAATGCAAACACATGTGGCCCTTTGCCCCTTGCTTATTATTCATTAACAAAAAGCCACAAACTTTAACTAGTGTAGTTGTTTCTACTTCTCTACTTGAAGTGCTGCTCGATTGATGCTTGGTTTCATCAATCAAGAGCCAATGAAGGGTTCACCCTAACCATTGAACTTCATTCCAGTTATACTCGAGTTAACGGTTGCGTTGCCTAATTGCATTATTTCTTTAATAAAAGTCAAATTAATTGGCAGCCATGGTTCGAATAACATCTAGCTCTACTTCTACAAGTGGCACTTACTGTGCGACCGTTTCTTATTATGAACAAAATATGTATCTGTTTGAAATGTAAAAACTTGTAAATGTTTAATGGCCGATTTTACTTTGATGTTGCTTGAGCGTTTTTTTCGTTTAAAGCAATTTACATTTATGTATGTATGTATACACCATTTTTGCAAGCTGAGTACCAAATAGAGTTATTACGAGTTAAAATAACAAGTGCTTGCGTTGTGAAAATGAATTCGAGTGAATGTCGACAAAAAATTCTATTTCATAAACGTTGCATGCTTTAAATTTCACAGCAAATAAACATTCCGCATGGCCGCATCTTTTTCTCTCTCTGTGTATCTGAAGAGTTGCTCTTTGTTTTTTGCACAACATTTTCATAGTTTTTTACAGTTTGCTTGACATAAATTACAGCGACAGGCAGCATGCAGCACCAAAACTTCAGTTCATTCATATTTTGCCAAGAGTTATTTTTTCTAGTCATGCTTCCAAACTTTTGTCAAATTCACATTCTAAGCTAGTAGTGAAAAAAGCTGAACAACAACACCAAATACTCTTTACGTGTAGTGATAGAGACTTTTCATCTTATTTTACATTCTCATCGAGCTGCCTCCAAAACATGACATTTGCCTATGTTAAATAGTTATGTTATTGTATTGACACATCAACAGTACTTGAAATGAATACGCGTGTTTCTTGTGTTTGCCATAAATTACAAGAATTTAAATTTAATACAAAATAATAAAATTAATATAAATTTATTGTAAAAGGCATCAAGAAAACGTTCAAAAACGCACTTTTTGTTGCTCCATTTCATCAATAAACCATTAAATTGAATATACTTAGATTTGCTTACACATTAGATACAATATGTTTAGAGTTCAACCTTAATTTCCAATTGGTCCTAGATTAGGAAGAATAAAAAGCGAAAAACCAATTCATAGAATAAGTAGATTCATTGAGTCTGTAGCGAAAATATTATCAACAATGAAAAGGACAGACGATTATAGCTCTTTTCTATATTAGTATAACAGTAACTTAAAGCTGTTTAAGACTTTGTCTCTATACTCACGATATTGTCCTCACATCTGGGATGGCATGTGAGTTACGAGTACCCGAACCAGTTCCCAATAAGCTGAAGATACTATTCCATTGCAATATGTGAGGCTTTTCCGCTTCAGCTGATCTAGCTATACTTCTTGTGTAAGTCGCTTTTTTATGACCTCAAGTTGACAAAATACCAAATGTGCGTATGAGTTGTTGCCTTACTGTCTGTACTGTATGCGCTGAAGAGTATCGTCGAGCAGCGTTGCCGAGTGTAAATCATATTTACAGTGGTACAATAATTAAATTAGGCTACCCAAGCACCATCAGCTTTTCCCCTGTGCCCGAAATATTCCCTTCATTCTTAATGACAGCCGTGGGCTATGCAACAACAAATAAAATTTAATTAAACACAAACGGCCCTTTGACCTTTTGTTTGCTACGAATTTTTTAAGTTTTCGTGGATGCTTTTTCACGTTTTGAAATCTTCAACGTTTTTTATAATAGTCATACAGTATTTAACATTTTAATAATTTGTTCTTCTTTTAAAACTATATTGTAATACATACATACATATGTATAGCATATATACAGTTTTAATTCAGCATTTTTAACCAGTACCCATACAAGGCTATTATGCCTATATGACACCAGAAAATGTATGTAACAGGCTGAAGGCGACGTGCACTACTCATAAACTGTGTGTATGTTTTTGACCACAACCAACAATACGTTGAAAACATGCAAGATGCAGAAGAAGATACGTGATTTTGGACTGGATTGTTAATGTTGATAATGAATTATATGAGGCCGAATCAATGACTACAAGATTTTCTCAATATAGTCTCGTAGCAAGCAGCAATACTCATTAAATTTGGTGGTGAAAACGTCTAAGGTATTTCATAGCAATCAGCTTATATTCCATGACTACACAGCATGCAATCGCTTGTAGCTGCAGAATACATGCTACAAAGCTTCGTTCCACTGCGAGCTTGGCCGCCATTCGATAGAATCCACATTGCAAGCTTAAAAACTCTTAGACATAAAAGGAAATTTATCCATAAGTATTTATTTATGTATGCAAGTATATGAACTCAAAATATTCAAACATTTGTAAGCTTAAGTATAATTATGTGAATAATTCAATACTTTTTCTTTTATATAATTATAAAAAATAACCAAAAACTTATACGGATGAAAATTCGTTTATCTGTGCCATATTTGACATTTAAGTAATCAAATTATTTTTATACCAGTGTTCGGCATTTATGCATGCAATTTTGTACATGTATATTTTACCTTCACAAATACCTATGCATATGAAAGTGGACATATTCACGGGACACAAATTTGTTATGTTGATTCTTTTTTTCAACAATCAAAACTATAGAATGCTTGTGTATTATTATTACACGGATACATACAAGACGTTATTCAACCTGTTACATACTATGTGAGTTAACCTTCCCACCCATTTATATCCACAATGGACACATGAACTGACACATATACATATGTATAATTCATACATGACATATCTACTTGATGAGCGCGTGCCCCTTTGCCAAACATCATGATAAGAGAAGCGCAAACAATTTGACAATTTAATGTGGCGACATCACAACCTGCAGCCACAAACTGGCCACGAGACTCGCTGACAACATTAGCCAGGACCAAACAGCAAGCGAGGGAGCGGAGTCTATAATTATAATTCCATTACCATTACCTGGCGAAGGAGGCGAAAATGTGCGCCAGCATCGGCACAGGACTCATAAAATGTGGAAAGGTAGAGAAAATTAACAAAGTGCGATTTGAAAGGTGCAGGGCAGCCAGCAATATTGCAGATCCTGTGCAGTCATGTCAAAGACAATTCGTGGCGTAATTGCTGAAGGAGCGAACAAGCTAATGATGGGCACTTGAGCACTTGCCGAGACCCAAGGATAATGCAGGCTGCAGTTTCGATGCGCTGTCAACCTGCGCGCGTCAATTGGATTCAGAAGCAGGTGAATCAGTTACCCTTAGTCGGATGCGGAAGTATGCATTGTATGTTTGATTTTTGACGAATTGTTCAGTTACAGTTTCGAAATATGTTTTTCGCCTTCTCTATTTCTCTCCAATAAGAGTACCGCTTAGCAGCTGCAATAAAAGTTTCTTCCTGTCTTAAATATACATGTACATCGATTTGCCATATAATTCTACTAATTTTGTACACTGCACAATACCTTTTTGGTTTTGATTATGTTCGTAGATGTTGAGGGACTAGGTCGTTCACTTGGAGTAAATAACAGGCAAAATAGATTTTTTTATTTCATTTTACTGGCAAGCTTGAAGACACCAACCAAGTTCACACATTGAACTTGACTCTATTTCCGTCAGTTCCTATACTATGAGCTCGTGGGAGCGATCAACAAACAATAAAAGCTAATTATGTAAATGTCACAGTTATTGACCACATTTGGATGATATTTTGGGAGCGCTACTGTTTCGTCCAATACCTATTCACTATCCGGCGATTCACAATTTTAATGATGATGCCCAGCAGAGCTACTGCATGAGGAAAGCAGGAAAACATTTTAATGTTTATTGGTTCACATTTCGTCTTAACCTGTTGTCGAGCGATTTAAATAAGAACATAACTGCTTCTGTTGTCGCTTGCCGCTTGATTGTTGACGGTGACTTCTAATTAACCCTTTTTCGTTGTGGATCTTGTTGATTCCGCCGGTTTTTTACGGTTTAATTGCGTGCACAGCGGGAATGGTGAGCCATAAGATGCAAAGAAATCAATCTCAAAATGTGTTGACAAGTCAGCCTCGAAGAGCCTCTCGAGGAGCTTGATATCGTCAAAGTTCACTTTCAAGAAACTGCACTAAGTGAACCTTTAAGAAATTAACCATAAAAAATTGCTTTACTTAACAAGAACTGCGGTCTATATAAAAGAGCAAGCAAAACAAAGCACAGATGTGTCAAAAATGTCAAAGGTACAAAGAGAAAACCAAAATGTCAAGCGACGACGAACTCAAAGTATCATGACTTAGAAAGTGGAAGACGATGTGGTTTTAAAACTTTATTACAACGACTATATATAGTTCGTTATTATGTATTACTTTAAGTTATAATATAAGTTTTAAATGTTTTTTTATAAACGGCTGTTTTTATTAAAGTAATATATTTATATTAACATAATAACTAATATTTACTTATCTTGATTTATAAATACATATTTCTGTTATTTGTTTCAGTGCCATGAATAATAAATCGTGTAGTAAAAAAAATTATTCGATTAGTATTCCTAAGTGAAGTGAAGTGAAGTATCTAAATTCTGATTAAAAACGAGCATTACGACTGTTGTCAAACTTTTGAATCTGCTAATCGCGTTGAACATAACACCATTACGGCCATAAAATAAATGTTCTGCAATAATATCTGTCGCTGTACCATCCATTGGTTTCATGTGCACTGCCAACAATTCCGATGGGCCTTGCGTATCTTGTCCAATTGTCGGACAAGATTTTGATTTATACCGAAAACCTTAAGTAGCCACAAAAACAAAAACACAAATCAAACGCAAGCAGCGCGACGGAACATTGCAACAGACCGGTCCTTAGTGGTGCGAGATTCTTGCCCCAATTCAGTTCCTTTAGCTAAAATAGCCTTCAGTATATGTTTTATATCTGTTCCTGCTACTGAACAGTGTAAAAAGCTCAAAGCGAGCGCGAAATCCAAATGCTCAGCAACATGAGTGCGTTTTTTGTCGCGCCAAATGCTTTAAGGCGTTACAAAAAACGCCTTGGATCGAGCATCGAAAGATCGATTTGAAGATCGAAACGATCCTGTTGTTACTTCTTGGTGTCTGCCTGCCTCATTGATATTTCAAACGCGAGCGTATAAAAATATTCTGTTGCCCCGTTGAGGACTGGCCCAAAAGTGTCGCCCCCAGCATATGATCGAGGCGATCGCCAAACGATATGCCCGTTCAACGTAGACAGTCCAATGTAGACAGTCCAACGTTGAAATCAGTTGCCGACCCATCCAAAATAGCAACTTTTTGCAAAGCATCCAGACTGTCAGTCATAGTCATGCCTGAACATTCCGCAGTAGCTGAGATCAGGCGCAAGATCTTCTTGTTTTTACTGCTCTTCCGCTCCTATATGTACGGGTATGGATTCTTATTACTGAGAGAGAAGCATTCACACTGTACGGCTACCCGATCACCAGTTTTCTTATGCGTATTCTCAACGCCTTTTAACGTTGTTTATGAAGTGCAATGCCCCTTTTGCTTCAAACTCTTTTCGTAATACATTTATAGCAGCCTACTTTTTATTAATTTTCATACCTGGTAGCTATAGTGTACAGAGGACACAATGACTTTGGAAAACCATGATATGTACTATGTAAAGCCCATTACGTAGCGTCATAGGCCTCGGTATATATTCTTTGAAAAATAATTGGTTGTGTTAATTGTACCAAGTCCGATAGCCTGTCTTTGATTTCAGAAATTATAATTATAAAAAACTAAAAAACACAAAAACTAAATGATTTTAACCCTAATAATTTGAACTAATAGTCTGGACAGATATGAACGACCTGTGAAAATTTGTGCCAGAGCGCCACTATAACTGTTTTGTACATGGATACCTGGTATCTTATAGTCTACTACTTCAGAGACAGGTTAGCATTCTTATTCATTTAGTATACACCACCTTGCTGGATGTGCAAGACTCTTTGGTTTCGTAAACTAAGCTACAAATTAAATTTAATAATAAATGAAATAATAAATAATTATGTAATTTAAATGATTTTTATTTTCAATAATAAGTCATTCAATATGAAAGAAAATTCTTAAATGTTGTAAACATATTTATTTTCTTATTACTATTAATCTAAAACAATTTGAGTTAACTAAGATCCGCTGATTTATTACTATAATTCATGACACAAGAAGGCTACCTGATTTTAGCCTGAGAAAGCTGTCGGTTCTCCTTACGTTTCATATAATGAAAACACTTCACACCTTTGACTTCACACCATTGTCCCCCGGCGATGGTCTGTCTTGTCTGTTTATGAATTCTGTGCACAATGCTGCAGCCACACCAATTCCGATGCCATTGTCACTGCAACTTGTTCATAAGCGTTGCATAGTGGGCATAAATGATTTTTATTTTACACTAAAAATTCGTTGTGAGATCCAAGTTCTAGTTTATGAAGAGTTCATGGGATCAAAACATTAATTTTCTTAAAGATCTGTATATTGTTAATATTTTTTAAATAGCTTTTCCATAATATTTAGTAAAAATAATTAGGCAAAGAGCTTGTTTGTAAAATTAATTTGAAAATTAAATTTTGAAATTAATTTTCTTTACTACAAGGTGATTAAAGTGAAGCAACATATTTTTTGTACGTCTAAAGAGGAAGTTAGTTCATAGTATATCTGCGTTAAAGTAAAAAGCGGTAACTACCACCATGGGCGATCGATAGTTATGGTTGTGTCAGACATCCTGTAATTTTGCACTTTGCGCGCATTGAAGTAGCGAATTGTTTTTGTTGCTGTGCTTATTGTAGCTGTTGGCAACTTGTTGACACTTCATTGGCACGCAAGTTAATTAAAGAGCATGTAAGACATTGTAAATGCGCAACCCGGGGACCACCAAGTAACTCATTGAAATCCAGTGTTAATACTCATATAGATTTTATTTTAGGTATTTTTAAGTTTTGTTATAATTAATATTCCTCAGCTCTTACATATGTACATATTAAATATTGGCATTATGTATTTTATTATCCATATATCATTTGTTTTATTTTTATTTACAAATATTTTTACAATTGAAACTATTCCGCTTATTATATAATTGAAATATATTTTGCACAAAATATGTCTGCCTATTAAAAGCATTTTGTTATAGTAATGGTAAATAAATAGTAACATTTATTAATTATTAAAAAATAAGTTCTTTAAAAAACAAATAAGAAAAGTGATGAGAAGTCGTGCAATTTATTTATGTCAAGCCTTAACTTTACTGTTTTTTTCTGAATTTATCTAATAATGTTTCTGAATATAAATAATTACATTGACAGTCACTGAAAATAAATATATTAATAATAATTCGGTACTTCAAAAACCCTTTCAAGGTTGTATTAATTTTGGCTTTGCTTGTCTGTCTAACCACATGTCAGTCAGTTTCAACGCAAATTAGGTCCTCGACATCAAATTAGCAATAGAGAGTTATCATTAAAAATGATGTATGCATAAAAACTTAAGCTTGCAAGGGTACAAAATCTTCGGTGTGCCGAAAGTAATTTTTAGTTTTTTAATAGTTTATTTTTCATTTAGTTATCACGGTTAAGAGTCTAGTGTACATAAATTGGTTATAAACTCAATTTTTAATATAACTAGGTTGAATTAGTTAACTACCTCAACACTGCAATCCTCCTCGATGTCTACAACTTCCACGAGTGGTATTGTTAATGGTACTGAATCTTCAGGACTAACATGGCAGTTGCTGCTGTTGCTCTCACATGAACTGGAACTTGAGCTTATACTTTCAAGATTATCACACTTGGAAGCAGAACCCTCTAAACTAACTTGCGACTCACTGCTGATACGTAAACGCTTCTCAGGTTTCTTCAACAGCTCTTCAATTGAGTAGGGGTTTCTTTTGAGACTGTTGTTACAATTATTCAGAGACTCCGTAATACTGGCACTTGCTGAAATTAGTGACAATGCAGCTGGTGATGATTTTCCAGAATCACAATCACTGAGTGGATCGCCTATTACACAGGGTTTAGTTAAATCAACTGAACTTTCTGATTTAGTAAATCCACCGCCTGCTGCACAACTCCCTGCTGCAGCAGCAGCAGCAACAGCCGCTATACTAGCTGCACCATGTGGCAAATAGGCGCCATTGTAAGACATAAACTGACCTCCTGTGGCAGCAGCTTGAGCTGCCTGCATATGAGCCTGAGTATAGTAGAGCAAAGAAGGATTCCAAAGCCAATGCTTATGGAGAGCCGTGTAGCTAAGATCCAAGCCTCCAAGTTGGTTGGACACCGCACTGGCTAACGCATGACTGTGACTGTTTCCTTGTGTAGGCAGGAGCTTAGGGGCTGGTTTCATAGGCAGTCCATCATTCACCGTAGCCGGAGATGGTGTTGGTTTGTTATATCTCAAAGATGGGCCAGTTATTGTGGCGGTTGGTTGTGTGCTTGAGGTGGATGTACTTCGAGAACATGCGACTCCTGCACTACTACCACTTGAATACAATTGCGAAGGCGCGGCATAATCTGTAGATGTACCGCTACTGCCAGCAATTTGATGAGCTGCTGCTGCTGCAGCTGCTGCTGCGTTCTGTTGACTTGATGTCATTTCGTCAGTCCACAAACCGCTGTTACGTAGTATTCGATTAATAGAGCTTATCGATGGTACAGAACTGGGATCACAAACGCGCTGTTGTTGAAGTTGCTCCCGTATTTCCCAGGCAAACATACCACTATTTTCTTCCTTTAGGCGTATAATCTTCTTTACCACAGTGGGAGTGGCTACTTGCTTTTAGAGAAAAAAAAGGATAAAATTATTAAAAACAAATTATCATATATGCCAAAAAAAAAACAATTTTATTAATTAGCTAATGATGTATTATTATATTAATTTATAAGCTGTCTGACTAAATTGTGAGAATATAGTTGCTTTCTAAATTGTTTTAAAATTACTTGTATTCTATAAATTATAAACAAAGAAAGAGTTGACATGTACAGGCATTAATTGCCGTGAAATTCAATTGTTAAACGCATGCACCCGCGCAAAAATATTTGCATACCTTTGGTGCACATGTCTTTGTAGAAACATAGTGCCAAGTTAACCACGCCCCCATAGGCTGTTATTTTACAAGATTCATATCAACTCGCGTTTTCAAGCAATATGTTAATTTTCAGACCAATTGTAAGAACTACCTGCCTCACCGATGTGGCTCAGGTCGACATTCACGTGTGACGCGGCAATTCATTAAAAATTCATAAATACATGTATGCTTTATAGTCGTCCCGAAGGGAACTCGCATTTACATCACAGATCTTATCGCACTATAAACACGAACGCGCATTGTACAGCCAGCTAACTAACCCCTGTTTTGTCTAATTTTACTGCTACCCCGCCCACGTCTATGCTCCCGTCACATCCCCAAAGCGACACTTCTTTATTGACCCGGTGTAGGTGTTAAATGTACGTTTTGTTTGAGCAAGTGCAAGCAACATTTGAAACATTAAGTAAGGCCTTTGGAAAGGGTGGAGTTCTTTATACTGAGAGGTGCATTGAGTAGTCGTTAAATGGTCGTTCTACGTAACATACTATTAGATTTAGATTCCTCGAAAACTAGTGCATTGTAATGTTCATTTGGATTGACATATATATATTTACATGCAAAGATCTTAGTTCTACTCTGCACCATGATTCACGTTTATTCATGGCCCCCACATTTTCTATCGCAGTCAACTCTGACACTGGCACATTGTCGTCACTGTAAAGCCCACGACTATACGGTAGCTGGCAGTAGCTGATTGAGCGTGCGAATCTAAGCACCTGGCTAAAGTTAGGTGCTGAAGTCCTCATAGTGACAAAAACAAAAGCGTGCTGCCTTATCAAGGGCAGTAAATGAGATTGATTTGTTGCGCTCAACCCACGCAAAATGTCTCCTCAAACAGTCCATAAAAGCTGTCATCCAAAAAAAAGGTAAACTAGCTACTTTATCGGTGATACTTTATAGATTTACTGTTGCGCGTTTGATTTTTATACATATAATCGCTTGTTGATTTCACGGCAGCCACATATGCCTACATCCCACGAAGCCCAATCACTATAATACTACCACTGTTACTTACCTTTGTCTTGCTACCACCAATTGAGCCTGGTCTTATAGAGCCTGTTTCATAGAAACGTGTAAGAATTTTGGATACACATCCTAGAAAAGTAAAACAAAATAGTAGACCTTTAGACCATTATAAATTAAAGGTTAAGAGTATTACTCACCATGAGAGACCAGCAATTGTCGGGATATATCACAGGGTCTAACCCCACATAACGCCAAATCTACTATTCGACGACGCACACAATCTGGCAATGGACGTCCATTTACAAATACTCCACCCAATTGATTGACACCTGCTTGACCTGTAGATAAGATGGCATAAATCAAAGAAATAATAATAATTGTTTAACATTTGCGTCGAATATAGTGAAGTTACTTTTATATTTAACATATTTACATATATTAAAAATAAATGCAGTTTTCAATTTTATTTTTATATCCTTGCAGAGGATATTTTAATTTAGCCAGGACTGTCTAACATGACATACTGAACAAAGGATATATATATTCTTGATCAGCAACAACATTAGGATCATAAGACAATAATTCAACAGTGCTTTTTCGGATTTTCGCACTCTTTGAGCGATGTTTTTAATTTTAGTGAAATGCAAATTCGAAGTTTGACGACTCGTAAATGAAACGCATTTGAGTTTGCCTGAAGGTCCGCGACTACTTTTGTCAAATCGAGATTATCAATAGTAAAATGAGTTTTACTTTTGATTTTACTTTATTTTGTTTTTTTTTTTTTTTTTTGGTCGATCGTATCAAAAACCTACATTGAAGCAATTTCAGCTCATTAGCTCACCTGTATGTGGCATGGTTGAAATCTCAGTCCGACTTCAATTTTGAACAACTATTTAGTGAGTGAGTCGCCTGCGTAAAGTATGTGATATCGGTTTTGGTTTTTAGTTTTTCTTAATCGTCGAATTTCAATCAAATTTGAAGAATGCCATAAAACTACACGACGAGGCGTCGTTGGCTGCTGTTGTAGCTGCGTCTGCAGTTGATGGATGTTGTTGGCAAGATGTTGGTGCAAAGGCTCTCCCGTCAAAGTTGGTAGCTGCGGAGACGGTCTTTTAACTGCTTCCACGAAATCTATGCGCACGCTCTTCGGTCGAGAATCAGATCGGTAAGAAACTAGTAAGGAAAATACATAAAACTTAATTATTTCATAAAACTAGCTAGGGAGTCACTAAAGACAATACTTGTATAGTTGTAGTACTAGTTTCAACATTTTCGGCGTTCAGGGTTTTTATGTGCAGTGGTTTATGAGCTAATCCCAAATGTAAAGTACTTGTGTGTTTGTTGTGTTTCAAGCTAGTTGCTTATCAGGCACATTCTTGACGCAGCGTGAACTAAACTGAGCTCATTATCAGAACGCAGGGCATACCAAAGCTACATTGCATGTTTTTTCAACTGAGGTTAAAGGTAGAAATATGCAAATGCTTAAACTGGGCAACAATTAAAATAAATTTTGGCCAATTGGTCATTTGGTTAAAAACATACCAAAAATATGCAAATGTGAAGCTCGACGACAGCAGGTCACCCTAGCTGCGGTTTCCGCTTCCTGTCATTAGAATGAATGGGTCGAAAGTATAACAGAGTGCTCCTTTGTAAACCTGTCGCCAGGCTGTCAAAGGCATGAAAACGCGCGCCGAAGAACCGTATAAATCAAAAAGTGTAACTACCCCTCGGTCCTTATAGTCTCTGTACTTTGTCATAGCTATGTTATTATGGAATTCACATTAGATTTAATTGCCTAAAGTCCTTAGGATTTGACTTTTCAGCTCGTAAAAATCTCAAATGCGCGTGTGCACTGCAGCGCTGCTTTTCACAGGCACGAAATTAAGTTGTTCTTATTTTTTTGCTTTGCTTAGTTTCGGGGCAACTCGTGGCAGCCGTTAGGGTCATTAAGTGCTACTGACTTATGCCCACATTAAGCAGCGATAAGCATTTATTTGCAAGTTAAACTCTTTTCTTACAAGAAATAAAAAATTAACTTTTCTGATTGTTTGAGGTAAGGTAAGTTTGACTCATAATTTTGGCGTGTTCTATCAAACTTTACTTTTTTCACAATTGATTAAATGTTATTGTTAGCACATTGACATGCTGGATGAACGAAATAATTACTCGCTTCTGCTTAAATGTTATGAAATTTCGTTTTAAGTTTTTCATTTAGGTATGTTAATTTATATAATGAACAGTCAAGCATGTTGTACTTTTGAGAAGCTGACAAGTCCAACACCTTTATCCTACTCATTAACTTCCACAGACGTAAATATTGCAATGGGATCAATTTGAGTATTTCGTAAAACTAATACAAGATATTAACTTCAACTTCAATTTTACCCACTGCTTTAATACTAGAGTTTTTAACACCGTTGAATTATTACAAGTACATATTGATACAGAAAAGTTTTAAACTACATAATTGGCTGGAAAATCACATTATGTATTCATTAATTAATTATAAACTAGCATGCTGCTTTGGAGTATTTTTCCTAGCGCTCTCCATTTTTCTGCTCACATTAAAATCAATAGAAATTTGTTAAACATGCAATAATTTAAATGCGTATGATAGCCGAAAGTGGAACCGACAGGTTCGTCGAGCTTCTGTTTCAGCAAGGGAGCTCGCTGCTCTTTTGAGAGTTACTAATTAAAATAAAAAATTATAATACAACATATGCTTAAGTATTTGAATATGATTATAAGCTAATGCTTTTTTAGTGCAGCAATCTCCACAAAACATATATGAAAAGACAAACCAACAACAGTGTAAAAGACGGCAGCCGCAGAAACTCAGACATGAAACTCAGTCAGAATCAATATAACGATCAATATCGTTTTAGGTCTGCTGGCCACGCTTAAATAAGCTAAATAAGTTGTTAGGCGGCTTGTTTGGTAGAAAGCTTTCAAAATCAATAGGGCTATAATGGCTGACGGCATGACAAAGAATTAATTAGCATACAATTTATAAATTTAGTCGTTCGATTCGTGGGAAAAAGTGGTAGCCTCATTTATGAGTTATCAGAGACCGGCGGAAACTGTATTTCAATGTGATTTTTCGCAAACTTTGCAATGCAAATTTTTTGAGCTCATGAAACTCTAACAATATCCGTTGGACACCCGTTTGTTTATATATAACGAAATCTTAATGTTTGTTATCATTGTAAAAAAAACACGGTTCCGTTATATTGTCGTTCATTAAGAAAATTATCTTTAATGAAAAGCATCAATATTTGTGTTCACCAATATAATATAAAATGTGTGCACGGCTTCAAAAAAGTGTTCACAGATGTATGGTTGTTCTAATGTTTATTTGTTTAATTTGGAACAAATTATTATTTTTTTTTTTATCACATCTCACCTTTCTATAATTTAAAATATTTAAAGCTTTCTTATGCACATATTTAAAAGCACCAACTTCCACTAATTTTCGTAACACCGTTTTCCATTGGCAATAATCCTGCATGGGATTTGACTTTTGTTTATGTAACATAAATTTGCGTCGGACAAACTTTTTGGATATATTCGCGGGTCACCTTGTCACTCGACCGTCAAAATTTCGACTAATGCATACCAGTCGCACTGACAACACACAATGCATCGGCGATCTACTTTGCTGTTCCCAATACCCGGCGCCCTACGCGTTCCGTCAAGCAAACTCTTGGATACTGCCGCTTCAAAAAAACTGACTGACAAATCTTCACTGCCTCATAACGAACTCGGGGCGGACGAAACGTTTTTCTGGTGTAACCGGTTTTACGAAAACAAAAACCAGCAGCACTTAACAACAACAAAGACACCAGAAGCAACGACAGCCCCTGTTAAATATCCGAACAGCCAATCAACAAGCGCTTGCTGTTGCGCATGTGTTACACTAACATCATTCTGAGTTGTGATTGGTCGAGTTAATAAATGTTTTAATTTCAATATTTTCTAAAGTTGCTGGCAAGCGTACCGTGGAACTACCACTCGCAAACTTGAAAAAAAAATATAGACCAAAGAAATAGTTTCTGAAAACAAGAAAATGTAAGGATTGAATTTTTATAATTATTTGGGTAAGAAACTATGGTTTTTAAATAAGAGCATACCGGAGTCAAAATAAGAGAATATATTTAACCACTGTGCCTCGCTGAAGCGTTGCGTAGCCGTAGCCGTATCCGTTGCCGTTGCAGCCGCGTTCCGGCCAATCGGCAGCGTCAACGTAGCACGCAAACGTTTCTCTATTCCCACCACAATGTTACAGTAGCATACCCTATCCGTAAATGTGTGCAAGTGGATGTGTTTGTGTTTGGCGTAGCCGTTACCGTTGCTGCGAAACAGAAACGGCTACGGGCGTGCGCCGGTCTCAGTCTCGACACATCTGCCTCTCCCTTTACCTAAGCCAGAAGTATCTAAATTGCGTTTTTGGGTGGCGGCATTAAGTAACGCTTTTGTGGCATAAGCGTTAATTGAATATGACAATTGTCGCCTGGTATTTCAATTGAGTATAAATTCAAAATGGGCGACGGCTGGCAGCCAAAGATAAAACTGTAATATTGGTTTTTGTTAAAGTGGGGGTATTTAAAAATGATTTAAAGGCGTTTTAGACCTGTTAAGCAGAATTTTGAGTGCAATACTTACAGCATGCCTAGAAAATCGATTAAATGAATAGCACACATAGTAAAATTAATTTCCCAACTTACTCTATGTTAGTTCTAACGTAAGTTTACAAAGTGATTAGCCTTTAGCTGCGTGGCTTGTGTAAATCTACCTGAAGCCACAAACACCATAGACTGTTAAACAAAAATGCAAAAGTCTTAGATCAGAAACAGGTCAAAGCTGAAATTCATGAAGTGGCACTGTTCCGACACAAAAACCCGTCACCGAAATTGCTGCAAAGCAGAGATAAAACTGTCAAAAGAGCACGATGCCCAAGTTGAGTGGCTTACACAATGGCCCCCGCCTATGGTGTTATTACTCATCCTTGTTACTAGCAACAGGAACCAGCAGCTGGCCTATCTTTTCCCATTCAACCAAGCGCTGTGTAATAAGATCAAGTGATTCAGCGGTGCGTATTGAATTGACGCCCAACACACGAGCGCGTTATACCAGCTCACCCATCGGCCACTTTTCTTGTTATATTGTCTGTCCGACGTACTGACATTGCGATTATGTGACCATGGACTTTTCAAGTGGCTGCAATTACCCAAACCAAGTTAAAACACGCCTCAATTAAGGTCGACACACAAATCTGTGTGGGAAGTTCACTTTGTAATCCCTTCCATGCGCACAATGTAAGTTACCGGAAATGGAAGTTAGTTGCAGGCAGCACGCCTCGCGAAAAAGGGCGTCAAATCGGATTAACTTCTTCCATTTGACTTGCTTTTTCTACGCAATGGCTGTCGCGATGCGTATCTACGAAATTACATTCGCTTATTTTGTAATTGAATAAAATTCATTCGCATATTCTTATGCTTAAAGAAATATACATTAGTACGCACCAATTCATCAATGTGTGCTTTGAGATCTTAGAAACAATGAACATACAAAAAAAGCAAAAGTTATCTGCGGCGTATAATATGTCATAAAGTTAGCCGACGGGAATAATAATAAAAACATGTATTTATGTATATGTATATGAATATAAGAATAATCCTATGTCTACTAAAATAAATTAATAAACTAATATTTTTAACTTAAATTTACCAAAATTTTCTAAATCTTGTTGATATTAAGGCAAAAAGAAATACATTCTTTCCTGAAAATGTAGTGGGAATGAAATGAATATCTTTTATGCATTCTTCACTTTAAACTCAGGTAGTCTACCAAAATGACTCCAAGGCAGATTTAATGGTCATTAAAATAAAGCAACGTCTACTGTTGTCGCTTCTGCGCATTTAAGATGCTTGAGGCAACAACTACTGGCCAAGAAATTGCAAATTAGTCGATTCTGATGTGGCAAAAAGTTGGAATTCAGGCATTTATTGTGTGGGTGCCTTAGAGTTGCAGACCAAATTAGTTAGCCAGTTTTGAATTTTTTTGATGGTCCGATATGATGAGAAGCCATGTTATTTATATATTCTAAAATTGCAGGGGCGGTCTAATTGATGGTTGAGTTTCAAGTTAAGGCTATTTTTTTACTTTGCAATCAGCAGATGCAACAGCCACAACATTTTTTGACGAAGCAAAGACGACGACGACGATTTTGTGTGGATCAAATTGGCGCAGGTTACGCATGTGCCCGAAATCATGAGCATTTATGTTTCCTCTTGGCTCTCCCTTATTGTGTAGAGTACACGCGACGTTCTTTTGATGGATGCAGTTCAGACAGGCGGACAAGTTGCAGCAGGCTCTCACCTGCAGCTTGAGTTAGGGACTCAGTCTGAGACACGCGCCCAAAACCTGTAGCAACACACCAACAATCGGCACATCGGACAATTAGGTAGTTCAGTAAACAGTTGCCGACAATCGATAAGATAATATGACAGAACCTTCAACCTCTATTACTTTATAGGAGTTACACATTTACCAAAAATTTTATTTTAGCTATTGTCCGCCTACACGCGATTTTCAACTATCATAAAAACTAAGAAACGAGAACGAGCGATGAGTATTCTATTGCTGTAGCGGTGTCACATTTCGATGTACTTAAAGTAGCCAATTAATAAAAACGTTATTTCTACGAACTTTTGCAGCCAACACCTGCTCGGGTGGAATGGAATGGTTAGCGAATCTAGATAAGAAAAATGAACAATTACAGAAAACTTTGTCAGCAGGCGGCAGAATTTTCTCACAGTAAAGAACAAAACTGGACGCTACATTGAATTCGAGAAATTACTGCCGCTGTCCAGGGAGGGAAGGCGCTTCTTTAAACAAATATCGCGTGAGGAAAAGAACAGTTGCTTACTATAAGCCGAAAGTATGGTATAATCATATCTAAATTGAAAGGAAACGATGAGCGAGTTGACCAAATGACAAGACCAAAGTAATTGCCAATAAAATACTTAAATTATATTATCAAGCAATTCATTTAACCGTTGACAACCTAAAAACAGAATATACGATATTATAGACTATACAAAAATTTGGAAAAAATAACGTATAATAGGTAAGCATATAAATATAGGTAAGCAGTTTCCTAATGTTTGGACATTAAGTATAACGGCATGCAATCGAGTTGCGCAGCCGCAATATATAATTTATATTATTTTAAATATACCTAAAATTTCTTTCGTTATCAGATTATTCACAATCAGTGGGATAAACTGTTATTGTCCTTCTCTAAGTGTAATTGACTTTAAAGGCGTGCAACGCCTGTGTAACTCGTTCATTAAATCGTAGAAACGAATTCAATTATACGCTTGTCTATGGCAATACTGACACATAGATACGTTTAGTGCTTCAGTTGCAGTCACTGATGCCATTTCTTCATCAAAGTGTTAAAATAATCGTAAAACTTGGCCCCTTCAGGTCAGCGTCGTAAAATACAAAAAGCGTTTGCCGTCCGTATCTTTAGCTAAATGCAATATTTTTACGAGCCGCTGCCGCGCCTTTCAAAATGCTTAAATCTAAGGACCAATCCCACTCTGCTTTTGGCAACCATTCGCTAACCAGTTTGGCGGCGGAAAGGAACAGAGTCAAATACAGTAGCTCGACTAATTGAAAAATTAAAATTGAACGAAGATTTAGATGGCGGTACTCACACTGTCCCTGATTTTTAGCTTCAGGGAAACACACTTGAGCACTTAAGCACTAGCAGGAGATATATGTACGTATAAAGGTGCTGCACTCATAGTCAGGAAACGGGCAAACCTTGTTCTGATATTTATGCGCTTGGCTTTTAATACCCTGAAAACATAAAACAAGTAACATATAACATTTATTCAGGCAGAAAAGTGGAATAACTTTTTTACATTACAGATGATCTGACTCTCTTTTTACCCCCTAAAAGTTAAATCAAAGGATGTAAGGAAATCTAAAGCATATTCCTTTGTAGAAACCGTAGTTAGATATTTAAAACATATCTTATCCTCAAAAACGTAATTTTCAACCGATTGTTCCTTTGATGTTGTTTTGTTATTACTTTGTTATTATTATTATTATTAAATATCTAAAACGAAATTTTAAATCACATTTACGCTTATGATAGGGTTTTAAAGCTATAGCTGCAGTGGCCTTAAGATTTATTCTATTAGTTTTAAACGTATTATACTTTAACGTGTATGCCGAGTATTTATTTTTATATGTGTGAAGTATGAACATCCAAATATTGCAGCAAAATTAACACTGTTTGCCCAATCTTTATTTGAATTAAGGTGCCAGGATATACACATTCGCAGACACTTTAAACATACGCGAAACATTTTTTTTCATGAAAAAGATAATCATGTCGAGGTAAATACAGGTTTGGTGGTAGTGAAGTTGAGTTGCAATTTGAGCCAAAATCACTTCTGGTTTTTGTTGAGATCAAACGATCAGTGAATCGACGCTTCAGTTGCTCACAATTTTGGCACATGTCTCAAACGAGTGCAGCTGCTCAGCACTCGTAATTCGCTCTTGATACGCCTCTACTTATTATATCTTCACTTTTGCACTTAACCCTTTGGATCAGAAAATCTTTTATGTGGTAGAACTGAAGCACTATAGCTTTCTTAGTTGTTCAATATCATTATGTACACTTATAAGTTTGATTAATATAATGCACTTGAAACTTTTTCTATATATCATATCATATGTATGCGAACACATTCTTGACTAGGGACACAAATTTTCAGCGTAAATGACTTACAGTACATTGTCAAAATATAAAAAAGAACAATGTTAAAATTTTCAGAATTTATTGACTTACAAACGTAATCAAAATCACATCAAAACAATAGACAAACTATGCCTCATGCTGTGTTGATGATGACAACAGAACAGCACGACAACATGGAATCAAAACCGCCACCCCAGACACAGACACATTGCCTATCATTGTTTCTGCCTCGCTATGCGGTTTACGCATGGCTAGACCCAAAAAGGTGTCAGTCGAGTCAGTAAAGTCCAGATAAAGACATATTGCCATTATTAGAATCCGCATATGCTGTGTTGACTTCCCTAAATGTATGCGGTTATGCATTCAATTCAATTGTTGTTGTTTGCTATGTTACGTATCATTAATTTAAGTCCTGAAGTAGCGTTGACATTTCAATGAACTCCTGAAATTGATGCGACGATGTGCAAAATTTTGCGACAGGTGTTAGCTGCTTCAAGCTGACAGATTATGATTATAAAGCAATGCCGTTGCACTTGAATTGGATTCGTCGCCAGAGTCTGCCTCGGCCCAAGTGACTTCCAGAAGCACAAGCGGAAACTTTAATGTTCGCACATTTACAGCTCATCAATTTTCATTTATCCTTTTGCTGTATTAAGTTCATTCAACTTGTGGATATTTCGTCCATGTTTAGCGCCGTGTTGTTTCCTTAATCGCGATCAATTTGTTTTGGCCCAAGCTACAGCTTAAACGCTTGTCGCTCAAACATATGAAGCTGCTCCTCTTCCTGGACCCGCCGACCACCGCATTATTAAGCCATAAAATTGAAAACTTTATATAATTACATAAACGTTGCCCTCAACGCCCCAAGCGCATTTTGTGTACGCTGCACGAGTCTCATCTGATTTTTGGGGCACACGCTGAACACGTTGTTTTCGGACCAGCCTTGTTACATTTAACAACCAAAGCAAAACGTAGCATACAATTTTTTGAAGTACATAACCAGCCAGTGAATTTGGGTGCTGCCCATGGCGTATAATGAGAGGCTTGGACACTCTACAGCATCCTCATATTACTACCATCGTCATCAGCATTAGCTTTACCATTGGCATTACGTTAGTTTGCATTCAACCTAATTGTCGGTAGTCACAGACGTAGAGAGGACAAAATTAATACTGCGTGAACTTTATTAAAATACTTATAAAATAATCGTTAAATGTGTATAGAACTTACGTGTTTTAATATAATAACAAATTCAATAAAAGTTTTTAAATAGGGACAAAAATTGTTTATTATACTTATAGTTCCATGCATGTACATAATAGTACGTGCAAAAATATAAATTTCAAGATTCGTAAAAAAAAGGAGTTTTTATGCTAACTAAGTCCTTTTGTTGAAGGTATTGCAGCACTATTATGTATGTTTGTTTAAATGTAGGTATCACAGCACTAAACACCCATGCTTTTACTTTGTTTTTTCGTTAATGGGGAAGGACAGCCTCCATTTCTACTTCAGTGGGTGCTTCTCGTCGTTTTTCACTGCGGAATTGCTCTTCGATTTCAAGCAATGTACGCCGTCGAGTTTCTGGCAATGTCCAATAAATGAACAGCATGGCTAAAAACGACATGATACTAAAGAACACAAAGCAGTTACTTGTACCAAGATTGGATTTAATATCTGGATATAACTTGATGCATAGAAATGCAAAAAACATTCCAACTGCAACAGTTAATCCAGAAGCAGGCCCACGAACTTTCTGAGGAAACAGCTCTGAGATCAGGAAAAATGGTAAGGTGTACAATCCCAATGTGCTCAGTATTATAAAGCTCACGATAGCAACTACTGGCAAATATGGGATGCTGTGAAGAACATTGATCCATTCGTAGCAAGCCAATAGTAGCATGGAAATGCACATGCCTAATGTAGATATAATTCCAGCTCGCCGACGGCCCCACTTTTCCAGAACATATCCCATGGGGCAAGTAGTTACTACTCTCGCTGTTCCAATCAACACTGCACACATAAATGGATCAATGGATACTTTTGCCTCGATTGAGATTTGTACGGCATAAACAATTATCACAAAAATGCCAGAGAGTTGTTGAAAAGCAAACAACCCCATTAGTATTAGCAGCGGCTTGTAAACCTCAGGCAAACGTAAGCAACTTAGGAAGGAGGGTTTTTTTTCACCATCTCGCAGTTGCAAAGATTTCAGCAAAACATTATACTCCTCCAACACGTCTGGATGTGTAATATGAGCTATATATTTTTTACAAGAATTATACTAAGGTGCTAATAATTTTTTAAATAGTGCATACTCACGTGAACGCTGCAGTCCACGAAAATAATTCAGTGAGCTCTTGGCTTCATCCACGCGTTTCTTCGACAGTAACCAACTATGCGACTCAGGCAATGGGAACACACATAGTAATGCAGTTATTTGATACCCACAACATATAAGCGCGATTAGCCGAAAATCATCCCGTATAAAGTAACCGATGCTATAAAGAACTGTAATTCCCAATGCCACAGATATAGATGTACCTAGTATAAGGCTACCTCGTAATCGAGGCATGCTAATTTCAGCCGCATATACGCCAGTTGGTGCACTCCCAAGCCCCATGGTTAGACCTGAAATAATAATAATAACCGTTAAGTCTAAGATACGGAGAAAGGCCCTAAGTATACTTGACTTATACACTTAAATTATGAATATATAAAATATAAATAGATAAATATATAACGCCACCTATATATATATATAATACAAAAAATATAAAATGCATAACTTATATGTATATTTAGTAATAATATTACGTACCAATTACGAAACGGGACACTAGCAATTGCAAGTTAAAAGAGTCAGAATTTGTTTCACTCGCTGTAGCTAATAGTATCCAAGCGATGATGCCCAAAACATTTAGTACATAGAGAGTACGTTTTCTGCCAATCCTATCTAATAACAAACCAGACAGTAAACCGCCTAATGGACAGGACAATGTGTTTATGGATGCGAACCAAGAAGCCTGTTGTTCACTTAAATGTACAGGTTCTGCCTCACTTTTCAGCTGATGTAGTACTACTGTGGGAAGGGCTAAGGCAAAACCAGTGGCCAATACACCCAAATTGGCAAATATTACCATTAACGCCTGGCGACGCACTGCACATGATTGCTCGCCCAGTGGTTTTATTTTTGTGTGTCTGTCCATGCCACCAACGATCTCCGAAGGGTTGTTGTCTTTTCCCTTTCCGATGCTATTCTCCAGCGGTTGAAGCTGATCCACCAGCTGTGATGCATCACCCATTATAATTTTTATTTGTTTCTGAAAAAGTCAATGTTATATTTCAACAAAAGAATAATTAAAAATAATTTAATTATTAAATAAAATGTTGGCATGCGCTATCCAAAGATAACATTAAAAAAAAATATATAAATACGAATTACAACACACATATGTAATTACAATTTTCTAAAAAAATCTTTGTTGGTTACTTTTTACACTAAGAGTTAATTCAATACCAAAACCTCAACTAATAAAGCTAAGACCGGTTGCAGCTCACAACTGTTGCCAAACCAATTTTATAACTTTCGAATATAAAAACTTGCTTACATAATAAAATGTATGAGCATATGAATTTACATAGTTTGTAGGTATCAAAATTACTCTATATGTAAATTGATCGTTTGTCAAAACATTGAATTCAAGAGTATTTAGCTAATATCAACTGAACCATTTACATCAGAGCAGTAACGGATAAATAGGTATTTATTAGTAGATCACTTTTAACTAGCGAAAAGCAGTTTCATTTGATTCTGCTGCTCAGTTTTGTTATTAGTATTGTTATTTTTTGAAAATCACTCAATGTTAGCTAAATAGATTAAGTACTTAAAGATAACAAATTAAAAAGCAATATTTTACTTTAATAAAAACACTCATTTTTCAGTTGGCATATTTGAAAGTCAATCAACAATTTACAATAATCAACAACAATAATATTAATTTAAAATAAAATGGAAAAAAAGAATGGGCTCGCATATGCTTTTCTCCAAAGATCTTAATTAATTGGCATCACTTGAAAACAGCATAAGACAAGTAAGAAAGTTACAGTCGAAAAACTCAACTATAATATACCCGGTGTACATATGCTGAAAAGCGTATTAAGAAAAATCGAAAATTGCTGCGATACTAAGGTGTTCATTCATTACATTCATTTCCTGGTGTCACAAAGTAACTATTCGCTCTGGTACCGAATATAAACATCGATATATTAATAAATCTAATTGACTAAGCAATTCATGTGTTCATATATATATATAACTGATAACTTACCCACACTTTTAAAAGAACCACGTGCCCAAATATTTAACCAAAACGTTTAAAAACCGGTTCATTTAAGTAGACAAAAGACGAAGAGAACCGGAAAAAACAACACTAAGAAACTTTGAAATATGCTTACCCGCTTCTTATTTTATAAAGTAGCTGGCGCAGCCGCAAACGCTAGTCTCCCCAAAACGTTGGATCCACCCGAGTTCTAACTGGACAATCCGGCAGCAGCGAGATACTCCACGAAACTAAAATCGCTCGCCACGTTTATCGCTTCGCAAGCTTCAATAAGTATGACTGGTTTAAAAGAAATTTCTAGACTATGAGATATTGTGTACAACAATCTCAACTAGCTCTGTTCAATACATAAGAAAAGAAATTCTATAAGTCACATTAGTACATATTTACTTAAACTAGATTTTCATTATATACACGATTTTCATTATATACACAGAATACACGAGTATACACAGAAGATTAGACCTTACCATTTCATAAATACAAATTTTCATTAGAATAATATTACTTCTTTTTTACAGGGTATAAGCTATATCGAATCCGTGAACTCATTTGTTTACTCTCTCTATTTGCATCATATATATTCATATATATAGCAGGCTGGCGATAAAGCAGTGGAAATGTCATCAACATATAGATTATTTGTATGTCATGATCGTTTTAATACACCATAGAATATTATAATCAAATGTAGGATCAATATCAAATGTAAATGCTAGTTTAGTTATTTTTTATTGAGAATATATTCATACATACATATTTAGCTATACATACATATATTCAGATGCAAAATTATATATAGTTTACATTTCATATCTTATCAAGTGAGTCAAAAGTGCAACCTTCAGAAACAATTTAAATTATAAACTTATAAATATTAAATAGGCAGAAACGGCGGAATCATGAGGTAATAGAGTAACTACTCTTATCTTTAAAAAGTTTGTTTAACATTTGTTTCTAACTTTATCAGTAATCAGCTTATATATTACATTTGTCTTCTTCTTTTACTATTAAAGATAGTCTGTAGAAATTAAATCAAAATAAACAAAAACACTCAGAGCCATAAAAGGTACATATATAGTCTTTATTTATTGGAAAATTATTATTTACTTAACATAAAGACAGTGATTTAACTCAGCAGAATTTACTATCTCAATTTAATAAAACCGCCAAGAACCACGTGACATAGCAGCGAGCAAATGTTATGCATAAGACTTGCACAATATTTCTTTCTACCTTCGAGACTATCGAAACCTTTGTATCATAGCAGCTAGCAAATGTAAGTCATATATGGTGCGCGATTTATCTTTTTATACATACCTGCCATCAGTATCGAAACCTGGTTGTTAGTATCGGCAAATTAGATGTCACACATGCAAAATAAGCACTGTATAACACTAGCTAAAGTGAAAATATTAGTCGCAAAATCTATAGAGAAAGTCGTGTTGTTCTTAAGATTGTTGAATACCGGCACTGTGTTATAGCACAATAATAATTTAACGTATTCGTTTTAAAACATATACAATATCGTCCAAGCAATATCTTGTAACTAAATATTGATTGGAGCCGCCATCTTCAACAGTTACCATCAAAACAATCAAATAAGCATTTTGCAAAAAATAAAAAAAATAATCTAGATACGGATATCTTGCAGCAACGGTCATACCCACTAAATATATTGATATACTCCTCCTATGTGTTCATGATTCAAGGAACATGGATGTAAACATAAGTGTATATTTTTAATATTTTTAAAGTGTAAACATAATAATTGATAAATGAAAACACGCATTAGTGACTGGACTCAACGCGTCTGGTGAGCGTGCGCTGCTTTATTTAGGCATACATACACACATACATTTAAGTATATTTGCATGTTGAGTGTGAATGTGTCACCATCTCTGTTTTTGTCAGGCAACCTCCCAGAAAAAAATGAAATTATAAGGGAAATGCAAAACCAGTTATAACACCTAACAATAACAGCTTCCAGTAAACAACAAACATACGTATCCGACTTCATTGTTTTCGTCAATTGCTGTTATCAATACCATGGAAAATTACAAAGTTATCCACCCTCGGTATAATAAAAGCCAACAACCACAATAATTATACTTGTGCCGAAGAAAATGTGGATTTAATTAGCATAATACAAGCCAGAGAAATATAATAATTTAAGTGAATGTGCCTGTATTAAATAGTATTCACAATATTTAAAATACAAACTCTTAATTATCTTGTTGTGTAGTGTGAAAGTGTATACCAAAATCAGCATAATATTCAACGCAATACAAACGTCGAAAGAAACAGCGAACAAGTAAACGTTTTTGCAACGCATAAAAAATGGCAACAGATTTTTTATTCCCAAAAATAGCAGATTGCTCATATGTGTCCTGTTACTGGTAAGTAAGTCTTATTTATTTTAAAGTAATTAGCTTCATAAAAGCTAGATGTCAGCATTGTCTGTCAATAAAAGTGAGCAACAAGAAAATAGAGTGAATATGAATAAATGATAGTAAAAGGTCTTTAATGCATAATTATTGTTTTTTTTTTTATCAAATTATTTCTGTCCGTTTTATTTCATTCATAGTCTCTTCCAACTTTACCAGTTTTCGGCCATCATACCAACAACAGAACTCAAGCAACTTCGTAACTCGGCCCAAGCTTTACACGCATTTAATATTTTGGTTTTTGTGCTCATTTTGTGCTTCATGTTCGCTAATATTTTTTGTTTCGCATTTAAATTCACTCATTACTTTACTCCCCTTCTAATCTCTCCTCGCCCAAGCTTGAAAGTTCGTCCCGTTGAGGCTCTGCCGAGCAGTTACACAAATTAGGTCAAACGGTCATGTCTACTAACGAGTACAGCGCACCAGTGTATGTGTGTAACCTGGTCGAGTGGAGGGATTGGTATGCCGCGCTGAGGGTTTTCGTACGTTGCGTTTTTATTGCCATATGCAAACGGCGCGTTTTGGCTATAAAATAAGCAACCCACAGTAACAACACAAAACAAGCTAAAATTAAACATATACATACATTTTCAACCACAAACAATATTTGTATATATATTAAATCTACATTCATATACACAATCGCGCCACAATTATAACGACTAATGTAGCAAAATTGAAAATACGGCTGGTGACTTTAAGAATTGTTTGGCATTGAAATCGAGACATAACAATTCGTCTGCATAAAATGCTAGAACATACTCACCGATACCCCAAATATGGTTTAGTATCATATAGTATATTCTACCCTTACAAGGAGTATATTAATGTTCACAAGGAATTTCCGTTTAAAATAAAATATTTTTTTTGAGAAACTTTCTATTTGTTAAGTTATTTGAGCTTATTAAAGACTCGAACATTTTATTACACTTTTTATTATCTTT